>CM024333.1:30673394-30817088 GCA_014170255.2 Drosophila triauraria
TGATAAGGACTATAACAGAAAAAGCTCGTGCTTTGGTTATAGGGGCAAAAGTACAAAAATACTTTTGGGAGAAGCTGTTTTGACAGCAACTTATTTGACTAATAGAATCCCAAGTAATGCATTGAAAGAATGCAAGAAAACACCATATGAAATGTGGCATAGTAAAAGCCATGTCTCAAATATTTGAGAGTTTTCGGTTCGACAGTGTATGTCCATAATAAGATGAGAAAACGAAAGTTTGATGAGAAATCATGGAAAGGAATACTTGTCGGATATGAACCGAATGGATACAAAGTATGGGATGGGGAGACTGGGAAGTTTTCAATTGCTAGAGATGTTGTTTTTGATGAAAATAACATGGTAAACTCAAGAAGGAGTTGGAAGAAAAGAACATTGAATTTCATAATGAGAGTATGGAATATTTAAATGAAGATTTCCTTGATGCCAACAATATTGTTGATCAGTTGGAAATGGATAATGTTCTGGACATGAGTCCAAGTGAAAGCATTGAAAAAGTATCTGATAAGATACCAGATGATGATCCCAGTGGTGTGGTAACAGAAAATGCCGATCCAGTTGTACCTGGTGAAAGTGTATCAGATGATACGAATGAAGAAAGCAAAATTGTCAGACAAAGTGATCGATTAAAAGATAAGCCAAAGTTATCATATAGAGATATGTTGAATTGTGTGATGAATGCTCAGACTTCTTTGGAAAGTACACCGATTTCTTTTGAGGAAATCAGTATGAGAAGTGATAAGGTACAATGGGAAGAATCAATAAGAGATGAGCTAGAATCACATTCAATTAATAATACTTGGTCCCTTGTTGAATTGCCTGCTAATAAGAATGTTGTAGATTGCAAATGGATATTTACAATTAAACATAATGAATTCGGTAATCCGATTAAATATAAGGCTAGACTAGTGGCACGGGGTTTTACACAGGAATATTTAGTTGACTACGATGAAACTTTTGCTCCGGTTGCCAGAGTAACTAGTTTTAGATTTATTATGTCTTTTCAATTCAATACAACTTGAAAGTACATCATATGGATGTAAAACTGCCTTTTAAACGGTGTTTTAAAAGAAGAAATATATATGAGACCCCTAAAGGTTTAATTGTTGGCAGAAATCAAGTTTGTAAGTTGAATAAGGCTATTTATGGTCTCAAACAAGCAGCAAGATGCTGGTTTGACGTATTTGAGGAATCATTAAAGGGAATCGGATTTGTAAACTCTCCAGTAGATCGTTGTATCTACATACTTGATAAAGGAGAGATTTCAAAGAATATATATGTTTTGTTGTATGTAGATGATTTAGTTATATCTACAGAAAGTATCCAAACAATGAATAAATTTAAATCGTATTTAATGGGAAAATTTAGAATGACTGATTTATCAGACATTAAATATTTTATAGGAATAAAAATTGACAGAGAAGAAGGCCAAATACACTTAAGTCAATCTGCATATATAAAACAGTTCTATCTAAATTTAAAATGGATGAGTGTAATCCGGTCAGTTCACCCCTTCCTTCTAAACTTAATTTTGATGGCTTAAACTCTGATCAAAATTGTGAAGCACCTTGCCGTAATTTGATAGGTTGTTTAATGTACATAATGTTATGTACAAGACCAGATCTCAGTATATCTGTTGGTTTATTAAGTAGATATACTCAATATAATAATAGTGAATTATGGCAATGCTTGAAAAGAGTTCTAAGATATTTAAAAGGAACTATTGATTTAAAATTAACATTTTCAAAAGTTCCAAAATATGATGACATTTTTAGTGGATATGTTGATTCTGATTGGGGCGGAAATATTATAGATAGAAGAAGTACTACAGGATATTTGTTTAAAATGTATGAATCTAACTTAATTTGCTGGTGTACTCGAAAACAGACCTCTGTTGCAGCTTCTTCAACAGAAGCTGAGTATATGGCACTATTTGAAGGAGTTAGAGAAGCATTATGGCTTAAATCTTTATTAGACAGTATTAAAATCAAACTAAATACACCTATTAAAATATATGAGGATAATCAAGGGTGTATTAGTATAGCAAATAATCCTTCTTGCCACAAAAGAACTAAACACATAGATATTAAATATCATTTTTCCAGAGAACAAGTGGAAAACAAACTAATTAAAATTGAATATATTTCCACAGAAAAACAGCTTGCAGATATGATGACCAAGGCACTACCAGCTCCACGCTTTAAGGATCTTCGAGATCAAATTGGACTGACTGAATAATACCAAAGGAGTTACTTAATAGATATAATTTCAGTATTTACTTTAACAAGATCTCATTATGAAAGAAAATTTTTTTTAAGTTTGAAGTTGGTCTGGTTGGGGTTTTACTGGGTTTTCCCCCAATCCCAGCAACGAATGTTGGACCACTATTGTAAATCTCCCAGAGCCAGGCTTGTCACATAATTCTTTTTGAATGCATATAATTTGAAATGTTAACCTTAAGATTATGTTTGGTGCGTTATGTTTTTGAGGAGGTGTGTTGAGAAATGCAGAATATACTCGCCGATCTGGCTACTCCCTTCAATTACATGTATGAGTGCATGTGTACATACATTTGTATTCTGCATATGGCAAAACCAAACTCACCAAACACATACATATACCTTTTTGCTATGGTGAATTTACACGTATGCAGAACAATCTAGACCACGCTAAGAAGCGTCGCTTCACTTTGATTTTGATTGTAAATGTGACAAGTCGTGTGCGAACGAAAAGAAGAGAAAAGAAGAACAGAAATATTAAACTAAAAGAAGATAAATCATACTAAATCAAATATCGTGTTTCTTATTAATCTGAGTGGCCTACAATTAAAACATTGGAGTTTGGGAGCAGCGAGATAGAGTTTGTGTCGATCTGTCCAGAGGAGCCTCAACAAATTGTCCCCGGGATTCTCGAGCATCTGAGAGTGTGTTGGTGCGAGCTGCGCAGCGTGAGAGGCAGCGTGCAGCGTGTCTGATTTTTCCAATATTTATCATCCGATTTTACTCAAATTTTTACAAGACGTCCGCTATTGCCTACTTATTAGGTCACGCCTATAGCTTATATACCGTTTTTTTATGATTTTTGGGGGCGGAAGTGGGCGCGGCAAACTTTAAAAACAAACTTGATCTGCGTGCAACAGATTCCAATGTTGTCACCAAATTTGGTTACTCTAGATCTTATAGTCTCTGTTGTTTCACACGGACAGACAGACGGCCAGACGAACAGACGGACAGGCGGACATAGCGAGATCGGCTCGGCTAGTGACGCTGCTCAAGAATATATATACTTTATAGGGTCGAAGATTTTTCCTTCTGCCTGTTACATACATTCTCGGTTGGCACTAATTTATAATACCCTTGTACCGTATGGGTACCGCGTAAAAAAATTAACAGCTGACCCTAATTAGTTACATTTTTTTTACTTAAAACACTTAAAATTTGACAGGTGACCCAAATTAAGCTAATTTATGAACCCATTAAGCGAAATCAAAGGTCCCGAAAACCTGGTTTTTATACTACTGGCTGGGTATGCTCTATAAATACTTGCTGTGGTCAGGGTATACTGCTGATCATGCCGTAGATCCTTTGAATGAAATGAGTAGATCGTGAACAAGAAAGACGCATGGGCACTGCTGCAATCGCATAAGTACATGCTACTTGAGAAGCTGAAAATATTCCGTTTGCCGCTATTTAGGTATCACGCTCACATGCAGATTTTTGATTCGGTGGTATAAAGATATGACTAGAATAATAATCCCATATTAGCTATATTAGGTTTGTTTATAATAAGCTAGAGTTGTTTGTTATGATTCAAATTAATTTTTTTAGTTATACAAATACAATTATGTTCCTAAATAAATTACTTTGCTTCTTCTCTTCTATAGGATCTTATTATGGAGTTCCTGACAAATCCTCATAAAAAAAGAATTATATTTACAATCAACGCCGGAGGTCAGCTATATCCTTCCTTTAATTTCCCCATCAGACCACGTACAAAAGTTGCTTATTTTTTACGTAATTCTACTCCACTTAATTTGACGGAGGATAATATGCTTGATGTAAGTTTTCATTTTTAAAATTTGTTGTTTTGTTTTACAATCTTAAATGTCATTAGTCTCTCATGATTGGCGATCTATTGCCAAACCCATTGGCTAATCTGTCAGTGCTCTGTGATGAAGTTTTTTTTCCACTACTTAACAACAAAGTCAACCAAACCGGCTGGACTAGCGTGATTGCGAATGACATGAAGACAGAGTCTCAGGAAATGCGCAATGGCATTGCCCAAATGAAGGGGCTTGTTATCAACCGGACGATTTTTCCCCTCCCAATCTGTATGGATGAAGTTATGCAAGTTGCGCCAGCCATTGCCACAGGGTTTGTTCCTGAAATTAATTGTAGTTTAAACAAATAAATAAATTGTTTTTTCTTTTTAGTGATATTTCTGTAGTAAACCCTTTAATGAAGCACTCTCTTGAGTTTATGGTAGTAAAATGGCTTGATTCAGTTGAAGATCTTGTTAATATTAAGGCAAGAGAGAAAATATATTCAAAGAAAATTACCCTCTACCAGAGGGAATTTTCACATTTTGGGAGTCACGACTTGAGAATCTTGAGAGCTTGGCTGATCAGCTTGGCGACAGACGAATTAAAACAATAGGTTTTGTTCTTGAGAAAATTCAATCTATATTTGAGCACTCTTATCGAAGAATTGTTGAACTCGTACTAGAGTCTTTGGCTGAGGCAAGGGATATAACAAAATGTTTGGCACCATTGGTAAGAGATATATTGTAACAAAAAACAAGAAAACAAAAAACAAGGAAGCTGTCTTCGGGAAGCCGATGGTTATATACACTTACAGTTTGCAATTATATTGCAATTCGATTCAAATGGAAATTGAAATGGATCGAAGAAACAATACTGTATAAAACATTAATAAATTAACCCACCGAACTTATGCTGATTTTTCTATCTTCTCATACAAAGTGACCGATCGCTCCAAGAGCAATTCAAATTAATAAAATTCAAATTACTATTTTCAAATAGTAAAAAATAAAAAAGAACTTAGTGCATTCGCATATATCGAAATGGTACTAAGTTATTTTTATTACACTTATACAGATTATATTTTACATTGCATTCTTATATTTATCAATAGTAGTTATATTTTTCGTAGTAGTCAAATTTTCATAAACTAAAAACAAAAAATCTGAAATCATACAACATGCCTATATCTCATAATACATAAAAATATGCTTAAAAAGGCGAAGTTTTAATTTTGTTTCCTATCGATCGTTATATAACAGCTATATGATATAATCGTATGCTATCTGAGACTTGTTTGCATTGTAACGGAGAGACAGACAGCGGTTGAAAAGAAAGTGCCCTTAGGCCAAGCGCACACTAGCAGCTGAAAGCGGAACTTATTGCTAAGAGCTTTCAGCTCTGTTTGCTTGAAAGTGCGCACACTGAAAGCTTTGCTGAGCTGATCAGTTGTAAGTTCAGTTCAGCTCTGTTTTATCGATCAAACCAGTTTGATTTATCAGCAAGCTGATGAGCTGATTTAATTGCATTGCGAAGTGAAAGGAAAAACTTTAATCGGTGAAATCTCTCAATCTTAGAGATATCTAAATGAAACTTGGCATATAGTGTTTTTTTTATTGCAGGTAGTATATAAGTCAGAACAGGCCAGATCGGTCTACTATATCATATTGCTGCCATAAGAACTATCGGGCAAAATATGACTATTTTCTTTGGTTTTAAAGATATCGGATTAAAACTTAGAAAATTGTCTTTTAATTCAATTTAGCCAAACATTTAAGATTTCATCCAAATCGAACCACTATATCTTATTGCTGCCATAGAAACGATAGGGCCAAGTTAGTCGATTTTCGAAGTTAATTTAATTTTATTTGTATTTTGCGTCAGCTTCAGTTGAAGCCATCGGTGTAAGCGATTAAATAATCTCAGCTGGGTGCGGAAAACCGTGTAAAGCCATGTCAAATGAAAGCACAACAAATTTCAGCCCGAAAGGATAATATTCACTATCCCCGCAACGTCCTTGAAAATTTCGAAATTATACTAGAAGATGAAATTATACTAGAAGAAAGATAGCACTTGATCCACTCTATTGCCCCCCTATTGTTGCCGCCTGTGCAATAATATACATATGCATGTATGTACATAGCTATATGCACCACTCCTATACGTTTTCTAACTCAGCCAATATTGAATAAGGCTTACATAAAACTTTTCCATACATAAAAATCTATGCATATTGGCCGTATGTGTATGTGTGTCTATCGATATTAATCATAAACTTATCCAGTGAACATTAACTTACATCAAACCTGCACTCCATACATAAACTTCCACACCGATTTACTCAGTGAACATACATGCATACATAATTATCACAGCGGTTCCAAAAATTCCGCTCAGTTCGTATTTTCCAAATATATGTCACCCAGTATTTATTACTCCAAGTCCGATATTTTATTAAAACGCTTTATTACATATTCATTTCATATACCTATGCTCATAAATACATAAATCGTACAGGTGCAAATAAAGTTTTTTGTATAGGGGTAACTGCCGGAGTGTCCCTTGCAGCAGTCTTCAATCAGTGGTCGGTTGGCTGATGGTCAGAATTATGTAATTTCTGGAAATTGTACCTGTCCGGCTTCCATCGCAGTAGTCCTCAATTAGTAGCCGGTTGCCGGTTGATCAGCTTCTCATCTACTGAAGAGTTACGATGATTACGCTGGAATGGTAACTGCCCTCCGTTAACTGCTGGCCTAAAAATTATACGGCGGTTGCCAAAGTTATTTCAAGACGAACTTGTGTTCTTTATTCTTTGAATGTTGAAAATGAACTGACTTAAAGCTAACAAAAATTGAACTTCATAGCGGCCACGCAAATATGCTGTGTTTGCCGGCTATGCACGGGCATCCGGCCAGACGCTGTGTCAGCAGTTTGGTCGGAACGAGCCCTAGGACTATCGGTCATCGCCGTCGCCCGGTTAACTTACTTAACTACTCCCCCCTCAGGAATAAGGCCGCCCCCGACCGACCCTATTTGGGCAATCATCTCTTTTAGCTGAGATGCAGTTCTTCTGGCCTGGGTGGCTCGCCGATAGGTTGAGCCGATGCAGATCAACGCGCAGCATGTTGCTCCTGCAATTATCACCATCTGATGTGAACGAAAGTTGCTGACAAAGAGGTCTTTTTGATATGTTCCAAATTACTCTCACTCAATCGGTGAGGGTATGGAAGACTGAGGACATTGCGCCTTATGGTGACGTTTCTGGGCAGTGTCATGGTTGACAAATCGAGTTTTGTTAACCGTGTCACTTTTGGCAAAAGTGAAGAGGTGAGTACCCCGCATATGGACCTAAGTGCCATTGTCCACTCTCACACGAGCCGGGCGATCGTTTACAATGACAATCCCATCGTCAACGTAAGTGACGGGATGCAGATCACTTTGCTGGATCTCACAATTTGCAGTGCCTCCAGCGTAGAACTCCTGGGCGCACGATCTTCTTAGTGCCAGTTGTTAAAACGTAGCCCCTGGTGTTATGGAGCAATTTTTCACCGTGTGGGTCTCCCCATTGCATTTAGCTCTTACGTTATCATCCAGCCTGGGCATGGTGTTGTGATGCGACTTGGGGAAAATGGTAGTCTTGTTGCATGCTGACTTAATTTTAGGAAATCTAATAATAAAGTGTAAAATGTTAGCGGACAATACGTCTTTAATCGCGGTCCCGGTGGGCTCTTCCACCCACACATGATCTAATATGCTAGGGCTAACGATATTAACTTTAGCAAGAGCTAATGCGATCATTAAATTTTGCAGCTCCATTGCCATTATTCTATTCCGAGTTAATAACATCTCGTATAGGTGTCCCAAATCAATTTGGGATTCTTTAGCCGACCTCAGAAGTTGATTGACAGTTGTAGAAATTCTTTTCTTTATATCGTTATTTATATTAAATTGTCTATTGTTTGCACTTATTAGCTGGAGCTCATTAAATTTAATTTTTTCAAAATCTTGCGCGTCTGGCGTTCCCGCCACTACATTTAACGCCGTACCTAGGAAGTCTAAACTCCTGGCTACTCTATGATGGATACTCAATGATTCGAGCAGGTCGCGCAGGTGAGCGACATCAACGCTTAAGAGTTTTTGCATGTGCGATTGTGGGAGGATGTTGGTCATTCCATCAGTCTCTTCTATTACGCGCCTTTATTTCCATCAACGATGGGAATGTATTTAGTTTTTGAGTAGTCCGTGACGTGTGCCGATGTTATGGTCAAAATGAATAGCAGGGTTATGGATGTAAATCTGCAATTCGGATACACTGTAATTTTTTGTTCAAGATGGGGTAGTCCACCACCAAAGCATAAAAAATGCAGCACGATTAAAAATAATGGTAATAAAAAACGTACGCTAAGTGGCTAGGGATAAAAGTAACAAAAAATTAAAAATTACCAGGCGAGCGATAGCATGGTTGTGCTTGGCCTACCTAAGGTTGTCCTTGTGGACCACCCTCCACTTAATGAGGACTATGGTCCCTATGTCCGCTTCCACAGTTTTATCTTCACACAATGGTGAGAGTTTGTTGCCTAGTCGTCTGTTGGACTTCGCATTGAACACCCTGTCTTGTCGGGAAGCATTTTCCCTTTTTCGGAGCTTATCTACCTCGTATTGTGGGTCATTCGATTGTGTTTGAACCACGTCGGCTGGCCTCTTGTCGATGACCGAATAAATAGATTTGTTATATCTGGCAGTTGCAAGCAAAATTAGCTCTACGGTGGCACGAATGCCTTTATCAATTTTAAGACATCTAGCAAGCTCTACCAGAGTGCTGTGAAAGCGTTCCACGTGACCGTTTGAGACATTCAAGATGCTAACGCCGTAATGGTTTTCCAGCATTGTCAAAATAGTGTGCGAGTTCAACGATGGCTCGTTGCCGCTCTAGTAAAAATATTCATGAGTTGCAGTTGTGCCGGTTTAAGCTTATGTTTTTTGGCACCCCAACACCATTCTTTGCCTAAGCGCATGTTTTGCAATTAGCGACGAAATCACTCGCTAGCCTAGCCTTTTTCAACTCGTTGCGTTCGTTGGGCATCGAATCACAAATCTGCCAGTCCATGCTTATCTCCATAGTCATGGGAAAGGCGGACCATGAGACCAAGAGGAAGGGGAATGAGTCGCTGGATTATACCATCTTGCCTTTGTGGGATAACTGCGTCCAAATCGTCGAACGTCATTGTCAATATTTGGAATCGGATGAGAAGCCTTCTGCTGAAGCCTCTATGAGCCAACCAGGTTGCCATAGGTCCCACTCGCAGAGAAACTAGGCAAGTCTGTCCTTCAATTGTACAACACAAACTTGCAACAGACCACAAGACCTTTAGATGCCCAGAACTAATCAATCTCGCCTCAATGCAGAAAAACGCCACAAGCTATGCATTAATTGTCTTGGCAAGGGTCACCTTGTCGCCAACTGCCCGTCAGCGCAGAGATGCCGCACCGATTGTGTCATCCTGGCCACAGCACTGGTTTTGGTCAAGCATGCATCTGGATGCTACAAAATAGGAAGAGCGCTTCGGGATTGCTGTTCTCAGGTGAGTTTCATATCCGAGGAGTTCGCCCAAAGTCTTCGACTTCCACGGAGAAAACGCAACCTAAAGATTCGTACACCATGCAACCACCGATATCAAGACGAGGCACAATGAATTCGAGCTACTCCTTGACTTTTGCGTGACATCACACATTGCTTATCACCCAGATTCGGAAATTGACATCTCCTCGTGGAATCTTCCGCAGCACTCATCGCTTGCCGACGAAAACTTTAACAAGTCTCGCCGCATCGATTTGCTTTTAGGAACGGAAACCTTCTTTGATATCTTAGCAGTCGGACAAGAGTAGAGTCAGAACATGTTACCAATCGCACAATCTTGTCCATAGAATCGTCGCTGTTTGATTCGTTGGGATTAGTTACTCCCATCATCATCGTGGCAAAAATCATCCTGCAGGAGCTGTGGCTACTAAAGCTACACTGGGACGAGTCAGTACCCCAAGGAATCCATACAGCTTAGATGTCCCTGCTTGCGTCGCTTAAGTTGTTGGAGTCTACAACAATACCACGATACGATCTCCAACCTGCTATATGCACTCTACAGATACACGGTTTTTGTGATGCCTTCATCAGAGCGTATGGATGCTGCATCTACGCTCGCACACTTTGATCAGATGGGCTAATCAAGGTACAGCTAATCACATCCAAGTCGAGAGTTGCTCCCACCAAGAAGCTATCTCTGCCTAAGTTAGAGCTGTGAGAAGCACATCTGTTAGCACAACTTTATCAGAAAATCATTAGAATTTTTGCAGACAGAGAGCCAACCTTACTTATGGTGCGACTCTCAGATTGCTCTACATTGGAATCGCCAACACTCAGCCACATTATCTACCTTTGTAGGCAATCGAATTGCTGAAATTCGAGAAAGTACGTCAGATTGACACTGGAGACATGTTCCAACCCACTGTAACCCGGCTGATATCCTGTCCAGAGGCTGCCCCATCGCCGAGTTGAAGCAATCGACATGGTACGAGGGGCTGAGTTTCTACGCCAAGATCAGCAACATTGGCCTAAAGACAGTAAAGACAACATTGACATTGACCTGGAGACTGTGCAACTGGAGAAAAGAAAATCAACCTTTGCCGTACAAAAGACCACTAATCAACTGCTTGAAGGAATCTATAAATTCAGTTCGTATCATCGCTGCCCACTAGTCGTCGCCTGTATGTACAGGTTTATTCAGCGCTGCCGTAAACTCACGTCATTCCAGTCGCCATCACCAACGCCAGCCGAATTGCAGCGGGTGCTACATTGCATTGTCTGGAATATTCAAAACAATCACTTCGCTCAAGAAATGTCATCGGTCCTGAAGGGTCTGCCGATTCGCACTAACCTTAAAAATCTCAGTTTCTTTCTTCAGGTCACAGATGGTTTCCAACTATTAAAGGTCGGAGTGCGCCTGGAGTTAGCAGACTACCCAGAGACCCAAAGGCATCCTGTCATGCTCCCAGCTAAGGATCCCTTTGTATCACAGTTCGTTCGCCGTCTCCATCACCAAAACTATCACCCCGGACCAAGGACACTCGTCGCTTTAATTCGACAACAGTTTTGGATAGTAAACGCAAGGGACTTAGCGCGACAAGTCGTTCGATCATGCATATGTATACATTGTCGCCGCTATCGACCAACTCTCGATAAACAGCCCAAGGATCACACCGTCTCGGTCATTTTCAAGATGCGGTATAGAGTTTTGCGGACCAATCAACGTCTATTTGCGCATTCGGGGTAAGCCTCCCACCAAGGCATACCTAGCCGTCTTCGTTTGCTTTGCCACGAAAGCTATACATGTCGAAGTGGTATCAGACCTCACGACGGATAGCTTCATTGCATCACTCAAGCGCTTCATTGCCCAACTCGGACTGCCCTCGGACATAATTTGAGTAAAATCGGTTAAAAACGAGAAAGAAAGCTAACTTCGGTAAGCCGAAGTTTGTATACCCTTGCAGTCTGAGATTGGATCATTAAACATTGATCCATTTTGGTAATGTTAAAAAAAAATGTCAAATTATGTAAATTTTGTAAATTTTACATTTTACATGTAGAATTTTACATTTTCATATAAATCGACCGATCCCTTCTATGGCAGCTATATGATATAGTTGTCCGATCTTAATGAAATTAAAACCGCAATTCTAGAACTATAAAAACCACTATATCTCGAAGTTTATAGAAATTCGTTGAAAAACAGAGAAGCTAACATTTTTTTACATTAATTTCGCCATCATTCCTATGGCAGCTATAGGATATAGTGGTCCGTTCCGATATATACTGCGTGCTAAAGAAATAAGACTATGCTGAAAATTTCAGCCCGATAGCTCAAAAACTGAGAGACTAGTTCGCGTAGAAACCGACAGACGGACAGACAGACGGACAGACAGACAGACGGACATGGCTAGATCAACTCGGCTGGTGATGCTGATCAAGAATATATATAGTTTATGGGGTCGGAGATGCCTCCTTCACTGCGTTGCAAATATCATGGCAAAATTATAATACCCTCTGCAAGGGTATAAACATGGAAGTTATTAAGCGATAAAGTTTCTGTGTATGCTCCTTCTTCGTCTATTTTTAGAGCGCAAGTGCGTGTTACTCAACATGTCCCTAGCAACATTTGTCTTTCTTGAGTGTTGCTCAACATGTTTCTAGCAACATTTGTCTTCTTTTGGTGTTGCTTAATATGTTTCTAGCAACATTTGTCAACATTTTCTTTTTTTCATGTCAGTGGCTAGTTCGAAACGGCTAGTGACGCTGATCAAGAATATATACCTTATGGGGTCGGAGATTTATCCTTCTGCCTGTTACATACATTCTCGGTTGGCACTAACTTATAATACCCTTGTACCCTATAGGTACCGGGTATAAAAAGTCGACCACATTGATATCACTAATAGAAATTATAATGATATTTTTGAAGAATTATAATTTGAAATCAATACTGTCACAAACGACATGAAAACGAAATTAGAAGAAGTGGTGAAAAAGGAAGAAGTTGCAAATCTGAAAATTGATGATTTGCCAACTCTACCAAAAATACAGGTTACCACATTTTTTGGAGATTCCAAAGATTGGGACCTGTTTTATGAGTTGTTTAATGAACTCATAAATTTAAGGGAGGAATTGAGTCCGACCTTAAAATTTAATTATTTGAAAAGCTCACTTAAGGGAGAAGCCAAAAATGTGTTTTCTCACTTATTGTTGGGCTCAGGGGAAAATTATGAGGCCGCTTGGGAATTATTAACCAAGCGGTATGAAAATAAAATAAAAATGTTTTCAGACCAATTAAATCGCCTGCTTGATCTTCAAAACTTAAATGTTGAATCAAGTAGGCAATTAAGTGTGTTTATTGACACAATAAATGAGTCAATTCACATGATAAAGTTAAAGCAGAACTTTCTGATGAGATAGACATACTATTTGCACATATTATTTTGAGAAAGTTTAATAAAGAGGCTCTTTAATTATATGAAAGCCATATTAAAAAGACCAAAGAGGTCCAATTATTATCCGACGTTGTAGAATTTTTAGAGCAACGACTTAGTTCGGTAAGCTCAGTTGAGGTTGAAAATCGTATTAAAAAAATAAGTAATAAATAAAGAATATTCAAACAGCTGTTGTCCCATATGCAAAGGTTCGGGACACAATGTATTGCAATGCTACTTATTTAGAGCTTTAAGTCCAGCCGAACGGATGGAAAAAGCTAAACGGGCAGGGTTGTGTTTTAAATGTTTGACACACTCATTAACACAAAAGTGCAGTAGCGAGATTTCGTGTGATCATTGTAAGGGAAATCACAATAGCATACTACACATATTAACAAAAACTGAAAAAGTAAATACTTGTTTGACGTCAGACAAGGCATTATTAACTATAGCTAAAGTGCAAATAAAGTCTTATAAAGGATAATTTGAAAATTTTAGAGCTTTGGTTGACAGTGGTTCACAAAGCACAATTATTTCAGAAGAATCAGCACAGATTCTAAAATTACCTAGAATTAGGTCGCAAACAGAGATCAGTGGAGTATCTTCCACAGGAAAGTGCATCTCAAAGCACAAAGTAGTTCTGTTAATAAAAAGCAAAAGTTGCCCAAAAGTTTTAAAAGTGGAAGCAATAGTACTTCCGAAATTAATGAAATCTCTTCCAGTCAGCAAAGTTGATGTTGACAAGGCCAAATGGAAGAGCTATAATTTAGCGGACCCTGACTTTAATAAGCCAGGCCCAATTGATCTGATTATTGGATCAGATCTCTACACTCACATTCTTCAGGATGGAGTTGTTAAAATAAACGGCCTTCTTGGTCAAAAACGGATTTCGGGTGGATTGTTTCTGGATATTCAAAGTCCAAAGTGAGGAAATCAGTCGTAACAATTACGATTTTGATGACCCAATCCACAATTCAAAAACAATTTTGGTGGTATCACTCTCAACGATAAACACAAATCAAAATCCTTCAAAAGAAATATTGAAGGAAAATAATTTTCAGATAAAACTTTAAATGAGAAAAGTTACCGTTCTTTAATTCCCCCGGCAGGAACTCACTTTGGAGGTTTTTGTACAACTGGGGTTAAATCAAAAAATTTAAAGGATAAAAGTTGTCTTCAGGTAGTTCCCCCTGCAGGACCTCACTTTGAAGGTATTTGTATAACTGGGGTTAAATCTTATTTAGGAAAAGCAAGGGGCGACAATACTTTTTAATATAACAAAAGGTCAAATAAAATTATAGAACCAAAATAAAAGGAGAAAGCTAGAAATTGATGGGTGCCAAATAATTAAAAATAGGAAACAATATGTCTGGGTATATCGGAAAAGGCACAAGAGCAATGCTGATAGGGCAGACCAACTTGTTCCTTAGAGGGAATGAGGAAAATGACTAGGACTAGTGTGGTGATTAAAAAATTAACAATTATGGGTGTGGTATTTAAAGATAAAGTACAATCCTATCTATTGACATCAATCTGGTCGACTAAATATTAATATGTTTATATCATTAATCAGATTAAACTTGAATTTACAAAATTGAGTAAATCAGTTAACCTAAATAAAGGTTTAGGTCAAAAATAAGCACTACTCGAAAATAAATATATATATCTCAATATTCAGAATAAAAGAATGTAGCGTAGAGAACGCCGGTTGAAGAGGGACAATTACAGGGAATTCTGTATTCTCAATGAACTTCCTAATTGTAACCCAACTTCCAGCTTGTCGATCACTGTCCTAACAGTGGAGCGGGACCCTTTGAACCCTAGCTCTAGCGGGAGAAGTGGGGGGTTTTTGCTGCGGATACATGACTGATATACTAGTGTTGGGTAAATACTGCTCATTTGGGGAACATGTTCACTTGTTCCTTTTTTCAAAGAGTCAACTCACTCATTTTGCTTACTTGCTCACTTGTTCACTGCTCATTGCTCACTTGCTCACTTGTTCACTGCTCATTGCTCACTTGCTCACTTGTTCACTGTCCATTGCTCAGTTGCATATTATCAGTTACATATTAGTTTAAATCTGATATACATATCTATGTATATTTATGTTTTCATGTACGAATATATTCTTTGCAAGTAAAAATCACACACATATAAATTCGTTCTTGACAAATGCCATCGTCTTGATAAGATTTATTGATCAAAATATATCTTATAAAAATTAAATTCATAAACAAAATTCTTAAAGTTAAATAATTCCTCTTTGTTAATTTTTTAAATTAAAGCATCGATGTTTCTGCCAAAAACATCACCACCTCTATGACCGGCAAATCGAATTTAAAATAAAGTACGAGCATGTGGTTGCACATTTTTGCCCAATCTGAGATAACAATGAGCAAAAAAATACCATATAAAAAAATGTTACTAAACAAAAAGAAACAAAAAGACTACCTAAACAAAATTGTACAACAGCCATAATGAGCAAAAGAGCAAATCTGAACAAGTGAGCAAAAATGAGCAAGTGAACAAACAAGAAAAAAATTGAACAACTGAAAAATAGTGAGCAAAAGAGCAAATCTGAACAAGTGAGCAGCAAGTGAACAGAAAAGAAAAAAATTGAACAACTGAAAAATAGTGAGCAAAAGAGCAAATCTGAACAAGTGAGCAAAAAAGAACAAGTGAACAATAAAGAACAAAATTGAACAACTGAGCAAAAATGAACAAGTGAACAAAAAAGAACAAATAGGAAGGAACATGTTCACTCACTCAGTTTAGTGAACAACTCTTTTATGTTCACTCACTCATGAGCAACCCAACACTATGATATACCAAGGTTTTATTATAGAGTCCCTACTGAGTCTAATCTATACAATGAGACGACCCTCATCTGAAAACACACGGCTACTATTGATGCCATATCAAATTAAGTAAACAAAATTTTACAAGGGAAGAAAAAGAAGAATGATATTTGTAAATGACCAGTGGGACGGTCTTAAATGTTGATTGCCACACCCTTGGTCATTACCCTCCCAACCACAGCCTGCAAGGTAAATAAATGTCTTAGCAGACCCCAAATGTAACTATGTTTTTATCATTTGATTATGCTCCCATGTCATCAAAACTTAAAAAAATTTTACAATTCCATATTCATAAACAATTTTTTTAATAATAATCAAAGATATTCAAGATCCAATTTAACATCGTATTCATTTAAAAAAAAATTGTGTTCTGTAGTTACTTAAGCTATTTTAATATTTAAATTAATTTAAACTAATTTTTCTTAAACTTATTTCTGTCAGTGTATTCATTTAATTTCCATTTTTTTTCTGGTTTATTTCTTGCAACGACAATCTACCGAAGTTATTATTATTTTTGACGTGACAACGTCTTAAATTAGGTTGCGGCTGGGAGTCACTTATGAAAAAGTGTAACGCTCGGTAACGTAACGATGAGTCACCGAACGAGAGAGAGGCCCGCCGAATGCCTTGCGTCTCTCTCCCACTCAACTATGATCGGTCTGCCGCGCGCGCAGCACTAGAGAATTAGGCGCATTGAATCGGCGCATGCTTGTGTCTCTGTCTTTGTCTTTCTCGAACGTTCTTGGCGTTGGAAAACAAGAAAGCGTCATAATACAAGTTCACACGTGTGGTTAAAGTATCGTCAGCTGTGTCTGTAGTGAAAATGTGGAGTGCTTAGATTCGTCATTTACAACAACTACAACAATAAAGGTAAATAATTGTACACTGATATTTCATTATCGTAAACTATGATTGATTGATTAATTGTTAGATTGACACAAAAGTTGAGAAACTGAGTTTATAGGTTATGTCATACTATTGATAAATGTTGATAGTGTAAGTAAATTATTAGTTTAAAATTAATTAATTAATTAATTATTATTGACGTGATAACGTCTTATAAATCGATAGAGCAGGCTGCATGCAAACTCGAAAAGCATGACTCATGTATCGTTACCTCTGCCGCGACACAGGCAGAGCAAACGTGACGTGAGCAGCAGCAGCAGAAAGAGAGAGAATGAGAGAGAGTGGTTAAAATTTAATGCTTTGCACTCTTCTGGCAAGGGCAAAGCGGTGTTTCTCCATCTCGCTCTCACCGCCCGTTTTGCGACGGTGTTTCTCCGTCTCGCTCTGCTCTCCCGCTTTGTCTATTTATAGCTCGAGCACTGACGCAGGCGAATGTTTGTATTTCAGTCTTTGACGCCATCCTCTGATTTGCATGCGTGGTCCAGAGGCTAAAGTGTTCGAGTCTTAATCCAACGATTGCGGGTTCGAGTACCGTCGCAGCAATTGTGTTTTCGAAAAAATTTAAGTTGGGTTTTATAGACTTTCTATAATATTTATATCCATTTAACTTAACATATCAACAAACAGCCGGCACTTCCTGATCCTCTCCTGAAACTGGCCATTTGCAGCCGGCACTGCCTGATCCTCTCCTGAAACTGGCCATTTGCAGCCGGATCTGCCTAATCATCTCCAGAAACTGGCCATTTGCAGCCGGCTCTGCCTAATCCTCTCCAGAAACTGGCCATTTACAGCCGGTACTGCCTGATCCCCTCTAGAAACTGGCCATTTACAGCCGGCACTGCCTGATCATCTCCAGAAACTGGCCATTTGCAGCCGGCTCTGCCTAATCCTCTCCAGAAACTGGCCATTTGCAGCCGGCTCTGCCTAATCCTCTCCAGAAACTGGCCATTTTACAGCCGGCTCTGCCTAATCCTCTCCAGAAACTGGCCATTTACAGCCGGCACTGGCTGATCCTCTCCTGAAACTGGCCATTTGCAGCCGGCACTGCCTGATCCTCTCCAGAAACTGGCCATTTGCAGCCGGATCTGCCTAATCCTCTCCAGAAACTGGCCATTTACAGCCGGCACTGCCTGATCCTCTCCAGAAACTGGCCATTTGCAGCCGGCACTGCCTGATCCTCTCCAGAAACTGGCCATTTACAGCCTCTCTCTCTCAATTTTACATAATTTTTTTACCGTGAACGTGTCAACGTCTTAAGTAAATGCTACCATTTCATCAGTATTTTCTTAAGAAGTTGTCACGTTCAACGTCAGTAAACCGACTTTACAGACAACCAATTTTTTTCCTTTCTATTCCTAAGATTTCATAATGAGTTGGTTTTTATTTAATACATTGTTTAACTACGAGTGGCAGTGTGTGTGGGTAGTTTTATTGAGGTCCAACTGTACGTATTTATTTATTTTAATCATATTAATTTACGTTAATTTCTTTGCATGTTAAAAACCACAAAGAAACACTTTGTTTAATTGCTGCTAAACAAAAGGCTTAAGCAATTGTAATTGCTTGAATTTTTTTGAGTGTAGCCAAATTAAAATCTTTTATTTACGTTATTGGAAACAAGCGCTGTTAAATCTATTGTTTATATTGCAAGTTTAAAGAGCCAAAACGCTTAAAATAAACTAACTTATGCGCTCTTTTTTAAATGCAGTCCCACTCATAATAGGTTGAAATAAGTGTTTGTACGCATGTATTGCAGAAATAGACTGTGGTGTCTTTATAATATTGTGTAAGTTCTAACCCAAAAAAACTAGATCGACTCGACTTGTGATGCTGATCAAGAATATATATACTTTATGGGGAGATGCCTCCTTCACTGTGCTGCAAATATCATGGCAAAATTATAATACCCTCTGCAAGGGAATAATGATTTATCAGCAACAGAAATATCTGCAAGTGGTAAACAAAATTCTTCTTTGGTGAGCCAGCAATTGCACCCATCATTTAGAGAACGATTTTTTTTTAATAAACCTGATAATCAACACATGGTATTTATATTGTTATGAGTAATGCTTGTGGAGATGCATTTTCACAATTCGCAATCAACTAGTAATTCAAATCCTGTTTAAACTAATACCAATAATACTTTTGATAATAGTAATTATAGTGTAGTAATACAAATTAAAGAAGTATCAAATAGATTAGACATTGTTGATAATTATAATCTACGAAAATACTATGCAGGTGCTTAAAAATAATATTTTTAGTATTATTAAGTTTAATGATGATCCTACAAATTATAATTGAATTATTATGCAAGAACAGCTTTTATATTATGGTGGTATTTCTAAAATTTATAATTTACAATCAATGAATTGCCATTACTAATTTTATAATAATTAGTTATAATTATCCCCTTTGAAAAACAGAAAAGACATTTAATGGAAAACCAATATTTTTTAATACAAAACCAAATATTGATAAGCATGTAATTTGTATAGTTAGTATTGTGACGACCCCTAAGGAGCCGTCCCAATAACAAGCTACGCCACGAAGAGCAAATCTTTATACATATATAATTTGATATTAGTTTTAAGTTCGCCCGCGAGGGGATCTAGCTCGTTAAATAGTTTTAAGTCATAGAAGTTAAATATAAGTCAGAGCTAAGGAGAAGATAGTTTGCAGTGTATTCACAAAGGGCCCGCAAAACCACGTGTACATGGCAATCTCGACACCGGCTGAGTTGCTCACGAGAGAGCGAGAGAGAACAAGCCCGAGTTTCACGGTCACGACCACGGCCGAAAATTCCTGCATATACATAATAAGCCAGAGAGCCCGCTGCCGACCGTGCTGCCGACAGCGCTGCCGCGAGTCAGACGAAAGGGACGCGAGAGAGAGAAATTTTTCACGCCCACGACATGTACATTAACCCGAAAGCGCTGCCACAAGTCAAGCGAAATATGCAAGCGATGTTCCGAATAGAAAGGCCGGTTGAGAGGGAACGAGAGGCGAGTAGGCCCAAAAGGGACCGCGCTCTGCCAGCACCGCCATAGACAGACAAAGAACGGCTGGAAATGAGAAGGGAGAGAGGGAACGCGATCGTGCTGCTGCAGTCGCACCTCTTAGAAGTTCGGAAAGGCCTCAGAGGAGGGCAAATGGAGGGAATGAGAAACTTGACGAGGAGCAGCAAAAATGATCGGACGTGAATTTTTCAAGTGACGCCAAGCCAAAAAAGTGTGCAAAGATAACCACGTGTGCGGGAAAGAAAACTAAATAAAAATGAGAAACTAGAAAACACAAGAGAAAATAAGATAACAAGAGGAAGGAGTAAAGATAAGGAATTATCGTAACGGGTAAGCGAGAGGGACAAGAACTGGTGCAGTCAGAGATTAAAAATAGAAAAGTGTACAAAGAAAATTGAAAACATAACGAGATCACATAAATAAAGAAAAATAGTGAATAAAATTTGGAAATAACGTTGAAAAACGAACCTACGTATATATAATCTAAAGAACTATATCTAGAGACCCTTTGCGATGTTCAATCTCGACACTGAATCTCTGTAATGCTAATGCCCATCGAGCTAAGCGTGAATTTAAATCATGGTTAGACATTAACCATTTTAAGGAGACGTGATCGGTTATGATCTTGAATTTAAGTCCTTCTACATACGCTCTAAAGTTTTTAAAAGCTACTATAGCCGCCAGACTTTCTTGTTCAGTGACTGTGTAATTTCGTTGAGCTTTGTTGAGCTTCTTCGAAACAAATGCGATTGGGCGCTCGTCACCCTCTTCAGACAATTGCACCAATACTACACCTATGCCTATCTTACTAACGTCGCAATGTATTGCGAAAGGTTTCGAAGTCGGGGCTACACAAGACAGGAGCTTTACTAAGGCATTCTTTCAATTTCTCAAATGCTTCTTTAGCCTCATTTGTCAGGGTAAACTTACGCTTCGTTGTCATTAAATCCGACAAAGGAGCCGACAGCGATGCGAAATTCGGCACAAACTTTCTGTACCAACCGCACAAACCCATAAATTTTCGTAAACTTCTTAAACTCTTTGGCAACGGAAAATTTGTGATAGCGGCAACCTTTTCGGGGTCAGTCCGTATTCCACCATCGCCAATGATATGCCCTAAATAACGCACGCGTTGCATACAAAAATGGCTTTTGCCACCTTGTCCATTAAACGGGACATCGTGCTTGTGGCATTGCACAATCCAAATGACATGACTTTAAATTGATACAACGGACGGCCTGTAAAAGCCGTCTTGTCGCGGGACGAAGCATCCAAAGGAACCTGTATGCATCTTTTAGATCCAGGCTGGATATATACTCCTCCTTTGGTGAGCGACTCAAAATTCCGTTAATTTGTGGAAGCGGATATGCATCCTTTTCCGTCAAACTGTTAACTTTGCACTCTCGGACTCTTCTATCACTCCTAATCGGCATACATGGCCTTTTCGATCGCGGGAGAGACGGGGAAATGGCTTTGTTTTACTGGTTTGGCAATTCATACGTCTATCAAGTGAGATATTAAGGTCGTCTTGCCCAATCCACCACAACTTTTTGGCTAGATTTTGGCGATGCTATCTCAGCTATTTTCAGGTTTGTGGGAAGAAGATCATACAGATTCATGAAATCTATTTCCAAATATAGATCCTGTCTTTCTAGCGTCGCAATGTATTGCGAAGGATTTCGAGAAGTAAGGGCTACACAAGACAGGAGCTTTACTAAGGCATTCTTTCAATTTCTCAAATGCTTCTTTAGCCTCATCTGTCAGGGTTAACTTTCGCGACAGCGATGCGAAATTCGGCACAAACTTTCTGTACCAACCGCACAAACCCATAAAACTTCGTAAACTTCTTAAACTCTTTGGCAACGGAAAATTTGTGATAGCGGCAACCTTTTCGGGGTCAGTCCGTATTCCACCATCGCCAATGCTTTTGCCGATATTGAGCGTTAAACCTGCTCGCTTTATGTGAAGAGATAACTCCGTGAGTACGTCTAGGTGACCCTCAAAACTAGAAGATACAATCAATAGGTCATCTAGATAGACAAACACCTCGTTCCTCAAATGAGCAGGCACCACCTTGTCCATTAAACGGGACATCGTGCTTGTGACATTGCACAATCCAAATGGCATGACTTTAAATTGATATAACGGACGGCCAGGGCATGTAAAAGCCGTATTGTCGCGGGACGAAGCATCCAAATTAACCTGCCAATATGCATCTTTTAGATCCAGGCTGGATATATACTCCGCCTTTGGTAAGCGACTTAAAATTCCGTTAATTTGTCGAAGCGGATATGCATCCTTTTCCGTTAAACTGTTAACTTTGCGACAATCTAAGCAAATTCGAACTTTTCCGGGCTTGGTGACCATTACGATCGGAGAAGACCAAGCACTCTCGGACTCTTCTATCACTCCTAATTGCAACATCCTATCGATCTCAGCATACATGGCCTTTTCGATCGCGGGAGAGACGGAGAAATGGCGTTGTTTTACCGGCTTGGCAATTCCTACGTCTATCGAGTGAGATATTAAGGTCGTCTTGCCCAATCTTTCCTCACTAAAAGAGGGAAAACAATTGATCACGTTTGACAATTTTGTTTTGTCACTTTCGGACAATTCATGTTGATCCACCATAACTTTTTGGCTAGATTTTGGCGATGCTATCTCAGCTATTTTCAGGTTTGAGGAAGGAGATCATACAGATTCCAGAAATCTATTCCCAAATATAGATCCTGTTTAAGAGAAGGTACGACATACAGTTTTAAGAGCTTCTTGACATTGCCGTAGACTACTTCAATTCTTAAAAGTCCTAATATTTGTTGAGAATTCCCATCTGCTGTCGAGGCGTTTCCTTTCATTGACTTAAACTCCTTGCTCTTTATTGCATCATCGGCTTAATCTCCTTCAATACAACTAATCGACGCGCCTGAATCTAATAAACCATAAACGGTGCGATCGAGTAATCTAATAGGTAAAATAGGTCGAGGGTCTCGAGGTCCTGCAGGAATTTAATGAATGTATATCAAACTGGTTGTACACTTCTTCACGTTCCGCCAGAAAGATTTTAATCTGCGTGAACTTCGAGAGCTTCGCTTAAGAACATCCGGAAGGCTTCTGAGTTTTGGAATACTGACATTCTTTAACTCCGAAATTTTGCTCTGAGGCAGAGAAATAGTAGATTCATTTTGTTCGTTTGGAGAAGAAAGAGACACACCTATTCTGATGTTCTCTATTGATCTGTCATTGTTGATTGATTTCGAGAGGCAATCGAGGTTTTCTGTTTGTATGGAGACTTTGACAAGCCGGACTTGAAGTTTTTTGAACATTTGTTGCAACTTGGTTTATACCTATTTGCTGCACCGCAACCGTAACAAAAAACTCGTCTCTCGGATAGACAATCTTGGTATCTGTGTCCTTCACTTCGACAGTTTCAGCACACCAAGGTAAAAGCTTCTACATCCATCTCACTTTCGGATACTAGTTCATCGTGTGCTTCTAGCTCATGACTAACTTCCGAAACCTCTCGCTTGAACGGGATGACTCTAGTATAGCCACTGCACCGCTTAACGTCTGCGAGAAATGCTTCGCGCCGCCTGCAGATCTCTCTCAGCTTAAGAGAGCTCTGCAGATCTCATGGCGAATTTCGGGACGAAGATTGCTTTTGAGCACTCGGACAAGTTTGTTTGCCGTCCACGGCTGTTCTAGTTGCTCGACTAGATTAGATATAGAATCATAGAAACAATCAAATGTTTTGTTCGGCTTTTGTTTTGTATTCCTAATTAACTCTTCAATGTCATTATCGTCGCGACTTTGACGAAACTGGAATCGTAAGGCGGTACAAAAATTTTCCCAACGGATTTCCCTTTAACTTCCATCCATTCATTATATGGACGACCATATCCGGTCTGTTAAGTAAATCGGATGAAACACTTCTTTGAGAAGCGAAAGAATTTGGCGTTGCCGCACTAGTCCTATCATGAATTCCGGTAACGGCTTCATGAGAAAGTGCCACACTTGCAGTATTATCTACCGCGGGGCTCGGATTGGTCATCACCCTCTGCATGCTTTCTGAGATAAAATTTTGGATTAACTCTGCCATCCTTTCTGAGAGCGTGGCTAGTAACCTTCGCTCTATGGCTAACAATGTAATCGCATTGGCGCGATTGATACTCGAATTGGTGTTAACATTGTTTGCATTTGAACTACGTACTGACGTTGTAGGTCCTTCCTCTACTGCAATGTTAGTGGCTGAGTTTTGGATCTACTACGTGTTTCTCGTCCTACACTTTCGGGTGGTTTCGCGACTACTGGTCTACATGCTGTTTCGCACACTGGGCAATTCTTACTTTTCTTAAAATGAGCTTCAATGCATGTCTTGTGAAATTCATGCTGACATGGAGTTATGTGAGCGTCAGCTGGAATAAAATCTCCGGCACTTATTGGGCAGACAGAGTTTGAGACACTTTCTGCTCTCCTAGTCGGTGATCTATCTAAACCCATCATGTTAAAATAAATAAATAAATAAATCAAATAAAGATATTAAAGATAATATGTGAGATAATGGTAATGCACAAACTGAACTCTTGGCTTAATGATATCGTATCGAAGGGTAAATGTATTATTTACAGCTAAAATTTCTGAAAAGGAATGTATATAGATTTTTAAAAGAAATTAAATCCATTCGGCTTAAACGTTATGTAAAAAGAAAATGATATCTCTATTTAAACAATGTCTTGGACCGTGGGCTCTACCTACACACGTGTATTCCTGCCTTGAGGAAAATCTATCTCCCAATAAAGAATAATAAAGAAGAGGAAGAAAGTCGTCAACTGGTTGAGGATATGGTATTTTCCTAAAGTAATACCGATATTTTCCTTCAAGTTAAATTGATGAACTTCTTGAAGGTATAGAGTTTGGTTAGCTTAATGACTTGGTAATTCAAACCGGGACAGAAAATCAACCATAGTTTATGTTTATCTGTATTCCTCGGACTGAAACACCTAGCTACTTCTGCTACGTTTAGGAAAATCTTTGCGTTAAATCTTAAAACGGCCAACAAGAAAACTTATTTTTCACTTGACATGGATTTCATGAAACTAATCCTTAAAACAAACATTTTGGAAGTTTAAAGTTGAAAAAAAAATATATAGAAGAAAAAATTGAATTTTTTATTCGCGAGTCTTAATGAATCTGAAAAACTCACTAAGGCCCCACACGTTGAGCGCCACTTTTCTTATTAATAATAATAAACTAAACTGTAACGTGTAACGATGAATGAGTGAGTGATATCGAAGAACCTGTATTTGCGGGGGCACGCTTTAGAATCCGGCTCTAGCTCGTCGGCTTTGGGGGTGGTGGTCTTGCTTGTACAGGTATCTACACCGCTACAAATTGTTATTTATAAGATCAGAAATTGAGCGTGCTTGCGACAAATGAATATAGGAGCATTGCTCTAGTGGCCCCTTGTATTGCCTAAGATCGTATAAACATCAGCCGAGTTCAGTGTTTAAAAGTTTAAGTATTCATTGTTGTCTTCTTTTCGTTTTCGTTTAACATTTTAAGACTATAAACTAATGCCAGAAAATAGATAATAGTAAAGTAAATAAAAATTAATAATAAACATGTCGAGTATTAATGAGTTGCTTAGATATAAAAACTATAATAAAATGAATATAAAATTATTAATGATTCATGTTTTATCGATTCAGTAAATATGCGGGAGGTATTATTTAAATTGTTTTAAATATACCAAATTTTCAATACAATTTCGTTCAGCGTAAGAGTTAATTTTGGTTTAGTTTAGAAGTGTAGAAAAACTATAAGGTAATAGAAATAATCAGCTACGTTAATAACCCATGAGGTTTTGAATATAAGAAGTTAAGTGTTCGTTTTATTTTCATAAATTTTCTCAGTGTTGGATTTTCTTTAGTAATTAATTTTCCGAGACCATTTTATGAAAAATAATCAGGTCAAAGAATTAAATAATTTTTCTATTACGTCTTCTTTTCTCAAATTTTAGTTCGACATAAATTCTCTAAGTGTAGGTAATTTTGTAGTGTATTTATTTTCCAAAAATTAAACTTAATAATTGTGTTAAAACAACTCACATAACTTAATCCTCGGCGAAAAATCGATCTCCCGGCGCAGATGAGCTGAAAAGAAAATTAAGGCGTCTTTCCGCCACAATATTTGGAAATATACACATACTTTCACTTTCTTTCTATTCGAACCAAAACGAATTTAAATAAACTTTTTGCCAAGATTCATAACCGTAAATTAAACCGCGAACTCGCCGAAACTTAAATCATTATAAAAAGTAATATTAATGAAGAGATAGAGAGAAAACATTTTCATTCAATGTACACATCCATTAAAGTCATCCTAAATATTAATAATTAAATCCATAGATAAATTCTTCAGAAAATGCCTCTCCATGAGCACAGGGGTTCTTTAGCCAATTTCGGCATAATTAAATTTAAAATATTTAGATAATAAAATTGTTTATGAAAAAATTAAATTTGTTTGACCAAATTCTCTCGTTCTTCCTCTTCGCTCGGGGTTTTCTTATCTCATTTTTATACAATTTTAGTTAATTAATGTTGTTATGATCAAACCCGAAATAAACTTAGCTGAGGGGTGCTCCTCTGGACCCACGTATGATCGGCTCCTGCTCTCGCCGCAGTGGGTGCTTCTTCTTTTCTCCTAGCTTTGAAGAGGGTGCTCCTCGGGACAAATGCAGCTGCTTCTTCTTTTTCCCCCTAGCTGGTAGAGGGTGCTATTTCTTCTCGACTAGCTTGCAGAGGGGGCTCCTCGGGGCAACAGCTAGTGTAATCGCAGTGCGATGAAGGGGTGCTCCCCGGGACAGCAAACAGGGCCAGACTATAAGATTTAATGCCCTTTGGTAAGAAAATATAATAATTTTCCTAACCAAAACTACTGACCTTACGATCGTGTCCAGATAAGACTTGGGGTCTTCGGGATCGGCGCTGCTGCCGGATGGCCGCGGCGGAGGCAAAGGCAATCCAGAACAATTTTCCGCCTTTGGGAAAACAAAAATTAGCACACGTACTTCTAGCGCAGCTGCGAACTCACTTTATTTTAATATTTTCACTTTTTATTTCCGTGAACACTTATATTTCGCGTTCTGCTTGGTGCAGTTCCGATTTAACCAAAAAAATATGCGCGGCTGCGAGACAAAAGAAAATTTTCACGTCTATATGCCACGCTGGTTCGATTGAAAAGAAATAGACGGAATATAGACAGTATGGGCCTAAGCCATCAGCGGATATTTTGGTCAGCTGAAAATACTTCCATATTGGATATATGTTAGCTTTCCAAAACTCCTCTGTTACAGCTGATTAAGCCATGCTTATCAGTTGGCAGCTCTTATGCAGCTTCTCTAAGCTTTAATTGATTGCCAATATTGCATTTATTCTCTATTTCGCGAAGCATACTTCTGGGCTGAAATAATTTATTTGATGCTCTATAGTTTCGATTGTGGACTAATTTGTTCTACGCGATATCCAGCGTCCAAATATTTTCCAAATCGATTACATCTTTTTCGATTTTTTTTTTGGTATGCTGTATCCAGCGTCCAAGTTTTTTTTCCGTCCTTTTTTTTCCTTTCCTTTTCCTTCCTTCTCTTCGCTTTACAGATCCACAGTATTTTCGACAAACATTTTTCCCCCGAATACTTTATTCCACGTTTTTTTTCTTTCTTTCCCAAATCAATAAAAACTTTTTTTCGATTATTTTATTTTTTTAATCCTTTCCACTCTTCATCCAGCGTCCCCGCATTGATTTAAAATCGATAGCATGTTTTCAATTAATTTGTTTTACGCGTTACCCAGCGTCCTCATATTTTCCAAAATCGTTAAACACAGTTTTAAACGCTTTATTCAGCGTCCCCCGTATTGATTTAAAATCTTTGGCATATTTTTCGATTAATTTGTTCTACGCGTTAATTAGCGTCTTCATACTTTCCAAATCGATAACATCCTTTTCGATTTTCATATTTATTTAGCTTCTGGATAAGAGTATTTATTCCAAATCGATAAACATAATTTTTCGAGTAACTCTTTTTTCCGCTGTATCCGCGGCCCCAACTTTCATCCAAATCGATAAAATATTTGTTCGATTAAATTGGTGAACTCTTTATCCAGCGTTCCAAACCACGTCAAAGTCGATAGACTACCTTAAGCACTTACATTTTCCGGCTCCTACGAGAACTTACTCCAAGTTCCACAGTAGGTACCATACACAAAATCCGCAAAATCAGTCGTGTCACCCCACTTTATTAGAGCAACTGGAAGAATGGCTCAAGCTGAGGGAGACAGGCCTTGATGAAATTCATGACCATTACCGATAGGGTGGGTCAGTTCGAAGCCAGAGTCAACACCCCTGCAGACACAAGTCCGTCCATCCACACGAGTAGGCTTCGACTCGAGCAGATCAGGGTTCTCTGGGACAAGGTGGAAAAGGAATACGAGACGTGCTCCGAAGTTCTGTCCAGTCTTAACTGCACAGACACAATAACAGTCATGCAATCCAAGTATGAATAAACTACTGTTTACGAGCGGTGCGCAGCAAGCCTCAATGAGATTATTGAAGATTCACGCCCGCAACAGTCTGTTCAGTTCTCCAATCTGAGGCCAATCTTCAATCTCAGGGCGGGTGTCCCTTACCCCCAGTCGAGTGTGAAGTTTTCAATGGTGACTATGTTCAATAACCCACATTTCGGGAACTTTTTTCCGCCATCTATTTACGCAATCCTCGGCTTTCAGAAGTTGAGAAACTGTTCCATCTCAATGCAAAAACTGGCGGCGAGACCAGATCCATTGTTGCCTTATCTCTTTTAACCATTGATGGGTTTGAATCAGCATGGAGAAACTTGCAGAATCGGTATGAGAATAAGAGGCTGCTGGTCAAGAGCCAATTGAAGATTTTGTTTAATTTACTTTCTGTTGCCCAGGAATGCGGCCAATCCTTGAAGCATTTAGAGAATACCATCCAAGGTTGTTTAACGGCCTTGAAAATAGCAAAAATCGAGACCACTAATTTGGATTGAATTCTCGTTTTTGTGTGCTCTTCCAAGTTGCCAAAGCTAACGTTGTCTCTATGGGAATAGTCCCTCCCACAAACTCTGATATTCCACTCTAGGCTGAACTCAAGGCCTTCTTACAGGATCGTCATCGAACGCTCGAGGCGATTGAAAGAGATCCAGGGCACTGAGAGCTGACAATAGCTCGCGGTCAATCCAGACCTTTGAAAATAGAGTTACGGTAAATCCCCAATCCTGTAAACTCTGTGCACAAGAGAATCATCCTATCCGAATCTGTAATCTATTCTTACGAGTGTCAGTCGCAGATTAGAAAAAGCATGTAAAACAGCAGAAGTTGTGCTTAAACTGTTTTGCAAGAACGCGTCTGCTCAGAGACTGCACTAGCACGCATAATTGCTATACGTGGAGAGGACGCCACAATACACTCCTGCATCGAAGCGGCCCTCCGCCAGTCCAGTTAGTGGGCGTACCTGACCAACAGTCCGCCTCGTCCACAACAGGCCAGCAACATATACAGTCCACTCCATCGATGGGTCAATCGAATGTGCAAACGTTTCTTGCCGTTAACACTCAAGGGGTCCTCCTGAGAACGGCGGTAATAGAAGTTTGCATTTGGGCATCAAATACTCAGCACGGGCACTCATTGACTCGGGTTCCGAGGCAACCTTTATCTCAGAAGGGTTGTTCAACCTGATTAAGTTGCCTTATGAGTCCATCCAAGCTTAAGTTTCAGGGGTCAACCTTACTATTGCAGCTCAGCCCCGTAAGCGCTGTCAACTCAACATAGCCCCATATCCAAATTGAAACCTTTGCATATGTGTTACCACAACTAGCCGGGAATCTCCCATCCTATACTTTACCAGAGGATTCATTGAAGGATCTTCCACCTTTTAACTAGCAGATCCAAATTTCTACCGGAGCTCGCAGATTGATGTGCTTATTGGTGCCGATATCCTGCCATCGATCGTTCTCAGCGGCTCCCATTCCAATATTTGTGGAACACTCCTTGGTCAAGAGACCAAATTCGGGTGGATTCTTTGAGGTCCCATTGCAACGAGTCCCACGAGAAGAATCCATTCTTTTTTATCCCGACTAGCGGTCACCGAGTTCAAACTATACAGAATCCTCACAAAATTTTGGTAGGTGGAGGATGTTCCAGTGAAGCTGGTAAAGGAATCCACTTCGGTTAATCACTCCCTTCTTGTTAGAAAACTCGACTTAATGGGTTTTCCTGTCGATCTTCTTAGGTGGATCTCAAGTTATCTGAATGGCAGGACGCAAAAGGTCATCTTTAAAAACCACTTGTCAAATGTTCTCCGGGTGACCTCTGGTGTCCCGCAAGGGAGCCACCTGGGTCCCTTACTTCTTACATTATATATTGACGACTTGCCCACAGTTTTGACTAACTCAAGTGTACTCATGTACGCTGACGACGTTAAACTTTGCGTGCAATACAAGGACAGCTCTAGCCAGTCGGATTTACAAGCAGATGTTAATAACTTTCAAAATGGTACACTGCAAACTTATTAAACCTAAATGGCTCCAAGTACAAGCAGATGACATTCTCACGTGTCTCTCCCAAGCTTGCGACTTATACGCTGAACTGCTGCTCTTTGGAAAGGATCACTCTAGTTGACGATTTGGGTATCCGCCTAGATCCTAAACTGCAGTTTATTGATCGTATTTCGTGCATTGTGAATAAGGCCAGGGGTGTGCTTGGATTTATTTAACGGTGATCGAAGGAATTCGACGACCCCTACATCACAAAGAATTTATACAAATGCATGCAGTCAGTTCAAAAAAATTGAGGTTTCATTTTTTACCTTGTATAGGTACTAGACATCTGCATGAAACCACTCACAACATACGTTTCATTGAATACATTCGAATGAAATGGAATGGAATGAGTGGAATGCAAGAAATGAAACGACGTTGTATTAGTATGCGTTCCCGTTTTGCTTCATAGCTTGGGACGTTGAACGAAATGAATGAGTAGGAATGAAGCGAAAAATGAAATGAATGTATTTGGCAATGCGTGTTATATTCGAATCATTCGAGTTGTTGTGTAGGAATTCGAATTTGCAGGGACCACCTGCAGTTCGCAAACAGACGCAAGTGCAGACGCAAACATGGACACCTCAATAAAAGAAGCCAAATGTGTATCTGTATGTATTTGTAGTCCGCGTTATTTTTATTTTGATCTTAGTTTGATGTTGTAGTTTTAATTTATACACTGGTGTATCGGCAGTTGCAACTCGAATCATTCGAATTCAGCGTCTCAGTTTTCAGAGTTCTCACTTCATTCCATTCTTTTCTCTTTCTCTTTTCTTTGTGCGGCTGAGTCGTACGTAAGCGAGTCAACTCATTCAATTCAGTTTGGCTTTGCTTCAAATTCACTCAACTCATTTTTAGCTTTGTGCATTTTAATGTGATTTTTTTGCCACTCATGCAGATGTCTACTACCTACCTTCCTTAAAAAGTACTGAAAAATATTTATCTGGACACTAAGGTGTTTCTCGTCAAAGAAAATACGTTTTTGGAAATAAAGGATTCAAGAACATTGCCTGAGTTGGCCGCCATTTCCGTAACGTCGGTGGTGTCTTTGTGCCTCAGTCCTTGGAGGACATAGGGCTGAGGAAGTGGGCGCCCGGATAGCAGACACCATTTGTGCAGCTGAGCTCGCCGGATTTGGGGTGGGTTTTCCCCGTTTTCCGTTTTCCCTCCCCATTCGCAAACTTCGTGCGCCTTTGGATCGTCGCGGGCCATGCAATACGATCCAATGTTGGGCTAGCCATTGTCTTTATGTTTTAATGTAGAACCACTTTAACCTACCTGCCTTTAGTTTTGCAGCATTGCAGAACATCGCATTAAGTGCAAATTTTAATGATTTGTACAAAATTATCTCAACGGTAGATAGCCTTCCTAAACTAAAAACATTAATCTTATCCCACTAAGTACACATGCAAGATAGCAATCGAGCTGCCTAATAGTAGTTTTTATCAATTCTTCTTCTAACGTTATTTATATTTTTGGTTCAATATACTATACTTCCATAGATATCCGACATGTTTCGCACTAGCTCAGGAAAAAGTAAAAAAATAGTGGATGAATTGAAGACAAACAAAAATTTAAGTTTAAAATACTTGAGTATTTTAAGATAACCGAAAATACGGTAAAGCAGAAAAATAAGTAGTTTTTAATTCATAATATAAGTCATATGCGAAATGGAGTGGGCGGCTTAAAAGCCAAAATAATATGTCAAGATCCAAAATCGCACATAGAAAAATAAGTAGATGTTGGGGTTGCAGTTTGAATTGTTATATAATTGAACTTCATTTGCCTTTATCAGCTGGTCGTAGATTAGAACTAATTACATGTCACTACACAGAAGTTTGGGAGAGCGGATTGGAAAGCTCTTGCGGACTGGAAGTCCGGAGGGAGAGGGGACATTTCGAGGCCGCTAGCGCTTCACACTGGCTCTTGAAAATAAGCGCCCTCTTAACATAGGACGAACTATCGTCTACCGTCATCTCTCTTCAAAACAAATCGCAGAGTGTCGTTTTTGGAACCACTGTGGTACTGAAGGATTTCAGTACTCGTGGGGACACTAGGGAATGTTGTCGGTTGGAACTGAACAAATTGATAGGTTGAATGGAATCTATGGCGCTCAGTCAGGAATGAATGGAATGAATCGATGCAGCTCCTTTAAGGCTGCTGAAGTTTCATGTGCAATGGATTGTACATTGAATAATCTTTTAAATAAGTTGAACACCGGAATGACACACTGGAGTGTGGATGTTTAGGTTGCAAATATACCATGGTGCCCCACTGATAGTTCTCAGGATTTTCGATTGTGCTCGCTGGATGATGTCTATATTGCTGCTGCTCGCGTTCCACCACAGCTGAGAGCCATATATCCAGATAGGCTTGAGAGTGAAGTTGTAGAGCAGGACCTTGTACTCCAAATGCAGTGGCGATCGGGCGTTTAAATGCACGAGGCCATTTACCCAGACTCGATCGAAAGCTTGAGATACTTCGAGAAATATTGCGCTGCAGTATTTCCGATGCTCGAGGGTTGTGCGTATCTGATGTTATTCTGTTGACTTGTTCGATGGTTTCATGGTTTTGACGGTAGCCAAATTGATGAGCCGGGATAACATTGTGTGCTTCCAGATATGGTATTATGCGTGTTAGGAGGCATTTCTCGAACAGTTTGGATAGACACGATAATAAACTTATTGGTCTGTATGATGACGGGACTGTGTGGTCTTTTCCGGGCTTCGGTATCATTTTGATGACAGATTTTTTCCATTTCCTTGGGTAGTAGCCGAGACCTATAACCCATTGAAGATTTTACAAATAACCTCAATAGCAGAGATTGAAAGTTCAATTATCATCTTTTGGAGTTATTAAGTCATCACCCGGAGCCTTTTTTGGTTTCAGGTTCCCAATGACTTTTGCGATCTCATTTGGCTGAAACAATGTTGGTAAAGACAAAGTATTAGTTCGGATTTGTGGTCTCTGATTAGGAGGCCGGTTCCGCCGTGGGCTTTACCATCTGCATGATCTGTACGGTAGAAGGCGTAACCTTTTTTTTGGAAGTTGTATTTGCAGGTGAGGTGCGTCTCTCGACGCAGCATAACGTCGATATGATTTTCATTCAGGAACTGTATAATTTCAAGTGTATGCCGTGAAACGCCATTGGGGTTCTACATGGTTATTCGTAAACTAGACATCAGTTATTTGGACTGCTGAGCTACAAGCAACTGTAACACCATGTTCTGGTTTTGAACAAGTGTTTGCATGGTCGTTTTCATAAAGGATATTTATTTCGTCAGACTTTGTTGCATGGTAAACATCATAGCTTCCATTGTGCTTTGTGGCTGTCCTGCGGCTTGTTAAAAGTTTTCTAGATTAATCTTTCCATACATGTTCGAAGGGCATCGGCGTAGGAGGAGCAGTTTTGGGCGTTCAGCGGACCGAATGAGGATCTTGCGGCCTTGTCGATAAATACGTCCGGCGTCGTTTGTGAGTTGGTGTACACGTTTTCTGATGGCGCGTTGCTGTCACTTGTCGCATGCGACTTTTCAGGTCCTTATAGGCCATCCAGACCCTGTTGTCTGCCGTATGGTTTCCACCGCAGTTTCCACATTTCTTCTTCTGGGGGTCTTCCCAGATCGTTTTGGACATGCTGGTGGTGTTGCTATATACGTAATTGTTCAGTTAAATTGTTGTGTTAAATGTAAACAACCAAGTAAATGCTTAAAAGAATAATTGTTTTTAGAAATCACAAATAAAGTGAAACAGAAAATTTTACTTGGATGTATGTACAGACCCAATCGTACCACCGACTATGAGCCACTTCTAAGTGTGATTTTTTGAGATTTCTCTTTCATACACAGACATCATACTGGCATTTAGGACTTTTACAGTAATCTTCTAAAAGAGAACCATCTTTTAGATAATTTTGATTCACTAGGCCTGTAGGCCGTGAACTCAACGATTCCTACACATTTCGGAAGTACCTGTGATACATTTCTTGACTTGTTTTTCATTAATGGCAGCAGTAAAATTTTACTATATGACCTGGTGTCCGTAACAGCATTCTCTAGATATGAATTAATTTTCCTGACATATGACTTTACCCTTGACCCTTGACAATAAACAACTTCTTTTAAGTATAGAGACTTTAAGAATATTGACTACACTGAATCTAAGCTAAATTTTAATGCGTGTGACTGGTCATCAATTTATCAATTTTCTGCAAGTGATCGTCATTTAAATGTTTTAAATAATAATGTTCGGTATTTGTTTAATAAGTTTGTGTCGTTGAAAACGAAGGTTATAAAGCCTACACAAAATCCATGGTTCAGTAGTGAAATTAGGAATTTAATTTATCAGAGTAATGGTAAACAAAAAAAAATGAATCCGCCAAGTGCGAGTACTATAGGTCAAAATTTGAAAGATGTTCTTCTGTAAAACATCGCAGGACTCAATTTATAAGTTAGGTATTCCGATTATTCCGATTCCTAAAGCAAATAACGATTTCAGGCCCATCTCTACTGCCTTTCCTTTCGAAAGGTTTTTAAACATTATTGTCTTCACAGATTCAATTTGTGACGGTCTGACGTTGCTGAGTTAGCTCAGGGTTGGCCAGGAGTAATCCCAGAAGTTTATTTGGGTCAGTTTTAGTTGCTGAAAGATATTCCGACCCGGTCCCAGAGTAGAACGCTCGAGATTAATGCCGTAAAATGGTTACGCTGTGGATCGTCGCACGGCCGACTGAGTTCTTCTCGGTAGACCGTCGGTACCTGTAGGGAGACCAGAGCGAGACCCGAAAGTTTACAAGTTAGTTAAGCTCCTAAAGGTATGCTGAAGGCATTGAAAGGACTATGGATATAGGGCTTTGGATTCTCTGAAGTCTACCAGTTGCGAGAGGGTTTTGGAGGCTCTAAAGTCTACCAGTTGCGAAAGGGCTTTGTAGGCTCTAAAGTCTACCTGTTGCGAAAGGGGATTTGGAGGCTCTGAGGTCTACCAGCTTAAGAAGGTTTGGAAGGCTCTAAAGTCTACCAGCTTGAAGGCTCTGAAGTCCACCAGCTTCAGAAGATTTTGGAGGCTCTGAAGTCTACCAGGGGAAATACTACGGGGATAACAAACTTCCAATGTATAAACGCGGACTAGATCAAAGGTCCCATCCCCAACAGACTCTGCAGTTACCAGCTCCTCTTCGGGCCAGTTGGACCCTTCTGCACTATTGTTGGCACGCGCGTGCATTTAATTCATTTTTTATGTCTCCGTTTGTTCCAATTCTTATTTGAATTTATTCTATATATATATCTATAGATATATTTGTGCGCGCCACTGCGCGTCACAAACTTTTCCTGAATAGCAACGCGCTTATACACCATAAACAGTCCAGTTTTCTAAAAAACTTAGTTTTATTAGTGCAATAATTGACAACAATTAACCGCACCAAAGCCTTTGGCTCAGTCAATCACAAAATCCTATGTTCAAAGCTTAAGAACTTATTTAATTTTTCAGATTTTGCAGTAAACTTCATTAATTAATACTTGACTAATAGATTGCAATCAGTAGTCGCTGGAACGCAGTTTTTCACCTTAAGGCAACCAAAAGAGCAGTACCTCAGGGATTACTTTTAGGGTCTTTATTGTTTACTATCTATGTCAAAGATTTACCTAGTGTCCTGTCTGACTGTGAAGTACATTTATATGCTGATGATGTTAAAATATATGTTAGTAATACTGTCAGAAATAAATGTTTGGATCAGTAGAAGTATTAAAATACTGTCAAATATTGACAAATGGGCGAAGGACAATGGCCTGGGAGTAAATCTAAGAGAATCGAAATGCATCGTCATATCAAAAAAAGCGGTTTTTACTACATTTCTTCCAAAAATATGCATAAACAATACTTCAATCAGCTATGAAGACCATGTAGTTACCCTCGGCATAACTTTTAGTAATACCTTAACATGGAGCAAGCATATAAATAAAACAACTGGTCACACCTATGGTCTGTTGCGTCAGCTTGCAGCCTTAAAATCTTTTATACCATTCTTATTCCCACTCTCTTTTATGGAATCAAAGTCTTTGGCCATTGAGACGCGCGGGACATGCAAATTTTAGTAGCTGCTTTTCACTCAATTGTACGTTATGTGTTTAATTTAAGACGCTGTGACCATGTATCACACCTATCTGGTAAAATTTTTGACCCCAACTTGACCACCTGGATATATTATAGAACTATAATATTTTTTCCCAAAATTGTGACGACCAAAGAACCGATATATCTCTACGAAAAACTCTCCTTCGACTTCGCTTAGGGCAAACAATTATTTATGCCCGGATTCATCGCATTTCCTGAAGTTGCTATTGATGGTGATACCTAGCTTAACTGCGTGCGTAGCAGCCAGACAGTGTCCTGTGACCACAGTGTCCCACTAGCAGTCTGCAATCTTTCCGTGGTAGATGCTGAGTTTGGCTGAGTTTATCCTTGGGGGATCCATATATGGGGGATCGGGGGGATACCTTGTATTTCTTGGTAAAAAATTGAGGTCCGTCTTGTCCGCGTTGATACTGAGTACTTGCAGATAAAATGCTCCTAGGTTTTCATTACCTCGGATTCATCGTGCGTCGCAGCCAGGCAGTGTCCTGTGAGGATTCCCACTTGCAGTCTGCAATCTTTCCGTAGTAGATGCAGTAAGTAGTAGCTGAGTTTGTTATTGCGTTTCTTACACATGATCTTCAAGATCTTCCAGGTTGTGGAGTTCCTTCACCTTCTGTCTCCATTCTGTCATTCGCCAGCCCGACGCCTTCCTTTGCAAGATCGTCTGCCGCCTCGTTACCATCGATGCCTGTGAACCCTGTAGATCCGCACTGACTGCTGAGGAGATCTAGTGTCTCCCTGCTCGCCAGTACATTTTTTGGAACAGACGACGGCGATTTTATCGCCGCTTGGCTGTTGACTGTCTCGTATTGGCGGCCTATACTCTGCGCGGCCTCTGCTGCTTTCCTGATAGCAAAGACTTCTGCCTGGAATATGCTGCATTGGCTCGGAAGCTTATATGACAGCCTTATCTCAGGGTCTGTACAATTCTTGCCCACTCCTATTCCTAGTTCCATCCGTCGATGTAAATGTTGAGGTGTTCATTATGGTCCTGATCGCTTTTCCAGTCGTCCGGTCCCATGAATGTTGATGTTTTAACATCCGGGTAAGTTTTGGGTATTACGTAGTCAGATATACTGATCATGTCACGACCATTTGAACTATGCCCGATGCGTATAGCGCTATGGTGGCCTTTTTTACCCTCTCCATTACATTGGGTTTCCATGCTAGCTTGCTGTCCAGTACTATGTCGAGGTATTTGACTTGTGTTTTCGGGGTCAGCATGGTTGAGTTGACTTTCGGGGGGATCGGGGGATACCTTTTATCTCTTGGTAAAGAGAATGAGGTCCGTTTTGTCCGCGTTGATACTGAGTCCTACCTTCTCCGCTCACTCCCATATCTCCCTGAGTGTTAATTCCATGATAGAGCTGAGAGTCGATGGACAGAGTCCCGTAATAATTATGCTTACGTCGTCGGCATAGGCTATTATTTTTGGGGCTTTCCTTTCGAATCTCTTGATTAGGTCGTCCACCACCATACTCCAACTTGTGGTGTGCCTCTGTGCCCCCTTCACAATGGAAGCGGTGCCCCAATCGGATTGTACCCGCCTACAACTTGGAAGGTTCCTTATCCAGAGGTTGATGGCAGGATGCGTGCTGGACGCTTCTAGGCGTTCCATTTTTGCTTCTGTATTGACTTTGTTAAATGCTCCGGATATGTCCACAAACACTGCGAGAGCATATTCCTTGTTATGTAGAGCTCTCTCTATAGCGACTACTAACGAATGCAGTGCCGTTTCTACTGATTTCCCTTTGGTGTAGGCATGCTGGTTGGTCGACATTAGTCTCCCTACTTCATTTCTGATGTGTAAGTCCAGCAGCTTTTCGAGTGTTTTTACTAAAAATGAGGTAAGGCTTATCGGTCTGTAATCCTTGGGGCTCATGTGGCTGCACTTCCTGCTATTGGCAGGAAGACTATCCGAGAGGTCCTCCATTGGATAGGGATATAGCACGTGCTAAGACAGGCCGTGTATATTGCGGAGAGCAATGGAGTGATCTTATCTTTGGTCACCTGTATCATGGCTGGAAATATTCCGTCTAGTCCTGGTGCTTGTATACCCGTGAAGGAGTCTATAGGCCAGTGGATTCTTCTAGAGGATATTAGAACAGTTGGGAGGTTTTCAATCCCAGTTGCTAGGACCAGGTGCTCATTGGCATCGGAGACCTCAGTGCATCCTGGGAAGTGTGCTTGCACTAGTGGTGTTAGGGCCTCTTCGCTGCCCTCAATCCACTGTCCGTCGGCGCTTTTAAGCTGACTCTGTACGGTAGGTAGCTTTACCAACAACTTCCGGAGTCTAGCCGTTTCTGGGACCTTTTTGATATCGGAGCAGAAGCGTCTCCACGAGATTCTTTGCGCCTTGCGTAGTTGTTTCTTATATTCCCTAAGTAGGGTTTTGTATTCTTCGTTGGTGACATCAGCTTTCGCCTGCTTGGCGGTTCTGAAGAATTCCCTGAGGTTATTTCTTTCTTTAGATAGGTCCTTGTTTCAGGAGGGTGGCTTGGTCCTCTTTTTAGTTATTTATACTGGGCATGTTGCATGGTACGCATTCAGTAATAGCTCGGAAAGGGTCTCTAAGGACGTTTCTATGTTTTACGCGGATTTTACTACGCCCGGACATGTGGCGAGCCTCGTCTTGATTGACTTTTTAAACTTTTCCTAGTTTGACACTTCTTGAATTTTACTCAAAGGAAGACTAAAATACATTTGTACGTCATCAGCATGCACGTGTATATTACTTACTAATAAGGTTTTTGGAAGGTCGTTTGCATAAAGGGAGAATAAAAGCGGCCCTAACACAGATTCCTGCGGGACCCCCCGGCTAATAAATACCAAGTTCGATTCATTCCCATTTTCTACTACAGCCGGCTTTCTGCCAGTCAAGTAAGATCTGATTAATTCGATAGCCGTATTTGAAAAATTAAAGCTTATTTAAATTTATTTCGTGGTGAACAGTGTCAAATGCTATACTGTAGTCAATTGGGGTTAAAAAAATTAACTCACTTTTATCTACTTAGTTTCATATGTCCTGTACTATTTTTATACCCGGTACCCATACTGTACAAGCAAAGACATTGCGTATGGTTGCCTTTTTATACCCGGTACCCATAGGGTACAAGGGTATTATAAGTTAGTGCCAATCGAGAATGTATGTAACAGGCAGAAGGAGGCATCTCCGACCCCATAAAGTATATATATTCTTGATCATCACCACCAGCCGAGTCGATTTATCCATGTCCGTCTGTCCGTACGTGAAACAACAGATCTCAGAGACAATAAGAGCTAGAGTTACCAAATTTGGTGACCACATTGGAATCTGTTGCACGCAGATCAAGTTTGTTTTTAATTAGCTATATTCGTAATTTTTGGCTTAAAGTAAACAGATACATTTATATATTTAAATAAAAGCTAACTTAAATTATGAGCACTAGCTGCTGAGGCCTACCTCTCGCCTACTTATATGTATTTATATGTCTATTTATTTTTGTTTTGGTTTTTATAAGATTATGTGTCTATAATTTATGTTTTAGTTTGGCTTTGTGATAGTCAACGCGCAAGCATATGTGACAAAATAAAGAATTTCGTTAAAAAGTTGTCATTGAAATGAAAAAAAAAAAAAACAACTCAACTCAAGTACTGGACGGGGCATAGCGACATAACTGCGCGTAACATATCTCCGCGCAGACGTTGGCCTCATATCTCCGCGCGGCCTTAACAATAAGTATGTAATCTAATGTATCCTTCGAATTCCTTCTCACAACACATGTTGTTTTTAGTGGTAGGAAAAATGTGCTCTCTGACTGGTATAAAATCTGCTGTCTCGACTAGGAAAAATGTCACTCAGAACGCAGCCTCAACAGCAGCAACTCCTACCGCACCAGCAGATCACCAAGCAGCACCACCAGCTCTACAACAGGTCCATCATCTCCACCAGCTGCAACTGCACCACCAGCTCCAACTGCACCACCAGCTCCATCAGCGCCACCAGCTCTCCACCAGCTCTCCACCAGATCTTCATCAGCACCACCAGCTCCATCATGAATCCGAAAGTTACACCAACAACCACCACCGCCACCGTAACCAACCCGACCACCAATTTGCCGGAGCGTTGCGAGAGTAATATAAGGAAAGTCGAATTACGAATTACGGGAGCAGATTCAAGCGAGAAAACAAAAGCCCGGGAATCTTTCGATTCATTCTTGGATGCCTTGTGCAAGCTTATAGATAAATTATCGGTATCTTTTGCAGAAGATGAATTGGTCGAAATGATTCAAGGTAATTTAGTCACAGAAAATAACAAGTGATAAGTTAGATTATAAAGATACTGGTCAATATAAAGTAACGGAAATAGGAGACAAAATAATAATATAATAGTTAATAACAAAAACAAACAAGTGGGAAAGCTACAGTGAATTGTGACCGACTGTGAGATAACCGGTACCCAAAGCATTGTGGGTGAAATTAAACAGCACATGAACATGGAAAAAAGAAAATGTTGACAAATAAAGACAAATATTGCTAGAAACATGTTGAGGAACACTCAAAAGAGACAAATGTTGTCAGGAACATGTTGGGCAACACTCAAAAGCGACAAATGTTGCTAGGAACATGCTGAGCAATACGCACGTGCGCGCTCTCCTTCTCTCTCAGAAATTTTATTGTTTAATAACTTCTATGTTTATCATCCGATTTTACTCAAATTTTCAGAACACGTCCATTATTGCCTACTTATTAAGCCTGTCTATTTACTTTGCGCCGAAAATCACGCATATGGTTATATACCGTTTTTTATGATTTCCGGGGGCGGAAGTGGGCGTGGCCAAATTTTAAAACAAACTTGATCTGCGTGCAACAGATTCTAATGATGTAAATGCTCGATGAACTTGTTGGAATTGTTGGTCAATTCTTCTACGTCGACTAAATATGAATCAACTCTTTTCTCTTTGTTGTAGTTGTCTTTTTTGAATACGTTCATCTCGTGCCTCTTGCGATTGTGATTGACGTAACTACGCCATGCTCACACGCACATTTTCACTATCTTCTTCGCTTTGTTCGCCTTATCTACGTGCTCTTCTATCTCGCGCGGCTGTAGAATTGACCGTACGGCGACTCAAACTGGCCCCTTTGCGTTTTTGTGGCATTGCAATGAAGCTAAAATATTGAAAGTAATAAAGAAACGTTGTAGATAGAACATATAAATATATGATAAATCAAATTTGAAAGTTAAGTAAATGAGTGACAACTATAGACACCTGGCGGGGATAAGTTGATAAGTTATCTACCGGCGAGTGCGGGAGATCAAATTTCAAACTAAAATAAATCGTCAAAAAATAAATAAAAAAAAAAATACAACAAATTTTTTCGAAAAAATAAAATAAAAAAATTATTGGTGAACAACCCTTAAGAATAAGGGGGATGAAAAATAGATGTTGTCCGATTCTCAGGCCTAACGGATATGTACACAAAATTTCTGCTCACACATCGTTGCTTGTGCGCGACTTTTTGGCCAAAAACAAAACACTAATGATGATGCTGAACAAGATAAAAAATAAAGATCTTTTGAAGACCTTCGAAGATTGGAAAAACCGTTGGTACAAGTGTATTACATCTTATGGATATTACTTTGAAAGGGACAAAATAGATATTCATGAATAAATAAAATTTTTTTGAAAAACACAAAATTTGCGATACTTTTTGAACACACCTCGTATAGTTATGGTCACTTTACTTGTAAGTGTCGAGGACTTTCAACCGGCGATTATGTGCACGCAGTTCTCTGATACTAGGGTTATGTCGGGGATTGTGCCCTCTTTCCCTATTCGATTAAATGTCGCAGATGCCTTCTCTTGCTGCCATATTAAGGACTCTGCGTCCCCTAGAGTCCGTTGATGCCATTCCCCATTCCATCTCCTGATATTATAAGGCTTCCACTTATTTGTATGACGGTATCTTGTGGAAAGTCTGATTGACGTCACTTGGTCACGTCACTTGGGGTCAAATAGCAGCTGAATATCGTCCAGTTTCTGATTTGTATCCTAACATAGCATCTTCCCCTGTTATCGCTATTGTATGAGACTCTGCTGGGGTCCGGAATCCATACTGCCGCAGTGTACGAAATATGTTCGTCCTCTCGTCACCGTCCTCTCGTTTTTTATATTGTTCACTAATAACTAGCAAATCGATTTGGTTTTCCAAGACTAGTTGTTGCAGCAGGTCATTAACTGTTGCGCTACTGTGCATATTTGCTTGGAGAATCTTCATATTTTGCTTGTCTGGCCACGCTAGGATAGTTCGATGTCCATGGGAGGTGTTTAACGTCGTTCTTGTTCTCAGATGTGCAGGTCTTCATTTTATGTCCACATTCATTACATCTGATGCAGAGATCTTTCTTATCCGGTCCGTTGCAATCCTTTTGCTTATGGCCAACCCCGAAGCATCGCTTTTTGTCACAACAACTTTTTACCCGGCAGCGGGTAAAACCTATTTTGATTCTTTGTTCCGTTAGAATCTTCGACGCGGCTTCCATAGGCAGTGAAACAAAGGCTCTCCGTTGCTCGGAGCTATTTACTTCTGTCAGTTGTATAAGGATTTAATTACTTTTGTCCTCTATACCTGCTCTAATTGCTGATATTATTTCTTTTGTATGTGTGATGCTGTCAATGTCTCTAATTTTACTGATGATGATCGAAGTGGTATCGAACGAAACATGTCTGAACAACCCGCTGTACAATAAGATCTGTGTGTGATCTTGGAATATAATCGAGTCTTGATTTACTTATGAGAAATAAAGCCGATTATGACCTCAAATTAGCTAGAACACTTCAATAACTAATATAGTTTGTTAATGTAAACATTGACTAATAATACTTATTATATCTCATTTCAGAAAAAAAAAATGGACAAATTTGAGTCTAACGACATGGACGATAATAGGCAGGATATCCGTTCACTGATGCTAACGATTGGATTAGTTTGGGGTCACTCTCGCTACTTTCATACTTTAAGCAACATGACGCTGTTTTTCAACTTGTTTCATAACTCCGTTATTGAATGCGTTATTCGAACAGTTGAACCCGATTCCATATTTCAAGGAGATGTAGACGAGGCTTACAAAAAGGTGGATACAAATATACGCCACCTGGACTTTTACAAGTAGGTATAATATTACAAAAGTAACTTTTTTAATCTATCCTCCCGAATAGATCTATTTATAAGGAATGTCGCAACTCTTTAAAGAAATTTAAAATCGGTACGACCTTCAATTCTCAAGACTGGACTTGGCACCCTGAGGAAATATTTGGGCGTTTAGATAAGTTTATAATCCGTTTGGAAGAGCTAAAGGAGTTGTTTAATACCGGTCGCGACTTTCAGAAGCTAGAGAAGATTGTGGTAGGGGGTCTAAAGGGCCGCCAAATTACTGCAGCGTTAGAGAAAATTCTTGAAGAGTACAACGGCATTTACCGCGAATGGACCAACATTCAATACAATCCCATAGACCCGGACGCAGAGCACTCACATTTTGAAAAGGATCGCCTCATCTTTAAGGCCAAGACAGATGTAATGGAGCGCATGGTCTCATTTCAGTTTGAGAAAGCGCTTGAAGATACGCACGACCTACTTCTGGCGGGGTCTCTATTGCTTCGACCCATAATTAAAGACCACATCGAGCCGTTTATGCACGTTATTGTCGACGACTTTGAAGAAGAGATCATGCATGTAAAAAAAGACTTCAATGAGTTCAAGAATATATTTACATTGATGGGACTAAATGTGAGTTAATATATATATTATATACACCAAGATAATAAGGCAGCATTTAACGTAGGAACTGCCAACGGATGATTGCTTTCCGAAGGTTTCCGGCGCTGTATCATTTTTAAAAAAGCTTAGACATCGAATCACCGCATTGCATAAGGAGCATGAGCTTTATGAATATCCGTAAGTTCTTGTTAATTATGTTGTATAAAACCCATGTGTATATACTTGGATAATGTAATTGTAATCCATGCATTCCATAGTGTAAGCCCTGTATATTAGACCCTATCCTAAAATTCCCCCATTATTTCATAATATCTCCCGAGTTCTTTTTTATCAGATTTTACCTAAATTTATTAATTTATTATTAATTTATAATGATTTGTACAAAATTACCTTATCTGTAGATAGACTTCCTAAACTAAAAACATTAAGCTTAACCCAATTAATGCACATGCAAGATAGTAATCGAGCTGCGCACTAGTAGTCTATGTGGTATAGGGTAGTTTCCTTGCCTTTACTTTTTTTTCGCCCCTATTAACACCTAACCCTAACAAGCACGTTTCGAGGCCACCTTAGTTTACTGACCGTAGTGCATCAACGTCCAAGAGAAAAAATAAGATTAATTTTATATTTTGCAATGTGTATGAAAATACTTCACCTGAAAATTCAATCTTTAAAAGCCAATAAAAATGACCTAGAATTTTTTCACAGCGAATTGACCATTAACCTTTTGAAAAAACAAAGGAGGTTTGGTTATGGTGAAGTAGCTATTTATTGAGAGAGCAAGGATGGAATTGGCGTTCACGTTGTTGAACGAAACTTCAATGTTCAGGAAGGTGGCCATCGTGCTCTGCTTGCAGTCTTAAGTTTACCTGACTCACCACTTCGTGTAGTGAAGTCGCGGCTGATCGCCGTTTCCGGGATGCGAGCTGCGAATACGGCAATTGTATCTCTGACTTATACCGGATGTGAACATCCAGAAGTCTTTCCATTGTCTTCAGGAGGAAGGAGGTTAGACTGATCGTCCTTTGCTAGGATATGCCCCCTTCTGCCTGGCTTTAGTATAAATATTACTATTGCTTCCCTCCACGGGAGCGGATTTAAAAGTTTGTGAGCTTCTCGCAGTGGTTAAGGAAGGTCTCATATTTCTGATAGTTCAGAAAGCTTTACTAGCGTCTGGCATCTGGCATCTCACCTGTCAATAATGCAAACCTGTTCTTAACGTGTTCTTATATACCTCCTCGATCTGATAATAGTGTCTATGTGAATCATCTATCTGCTATCCAAACTGTTTTGTCTGGCCTAAGCCCTGAAGACCAACTAGTTGTCATGGGCGACTTTAACCTTCCTCGTCTCTCATGGCTTCCCTGTGACGACTCAAATCTTCTTTTATCGGACACTCAACATGAATTTACTGACGGTTTAACTGACTCTTCACTTGAGCAAATTAATCCCGTCAAGAATAATCGAGATAGGCTTTTAGACCTCATATTTGTAACCGATGCTTCCTTGGTATCGGTAGCCAGATGTTGTCCTATGTCCTATCCAGAAGATCCATATCATCCCACTTTATCAATATCTGTAATATGTTGTATCTCTGTTAATACTGTCACTTCGTCACTTCCTACTAGTTACAAATGTTTCCGTAAAGCTAACTTTAATGGTTTATATTTATCTTTATCACAAATAGATTGGTCGTTCTTAACGAATTTTAATAATATTGACTTTGCTGTAAATGCATTTAACTCAGCTATTGGCTCCGTACTTTACACTTTTGTTCCGGAATTGACTGTTTCTGCTTCCCATAAGCCTCCATGGTTCAACAAAAACTTGTCCTACCTAAAACATAAAAAGGCAAGCCTCTTTACAAAATACAAGAAAAATGGGTCCCCGTATGTCTATGCTCAATATTTATCAGTAAGATCACAATTTCTTGCTCTGAATTCCCAACTTTATTCACAATATCTAACACAATGTAAATGCGATTTCCGATCTGATCCAAAACAATTCTACAATTTCGTAAATTCAAAACGCAGGTCTAATGCCTACCCTCCATCGCTCAGTTTTCTTGACCAATCTGAATCTTCCTCGCTGGGCATATCCAACCTATTTGCAACATTTTTCCAATCTACGTATACTTCTGTTTCCTATGATCCTTCTACTTCCTATCCTTATAGTTTAGCTTATGCTAACAATATCTGTGTACCTTTCTTCGCAGAGAGTGATGTTCTGCATGGTTTAAAACTATTGACATGTCCTACTCTGCTGGCCCTGACAATATTCCGAGCTGTGTCCTTAAGCACTGTGCCCAAGTTCTATGTCTCCCTTTGACCTATCTTTTTAATCTATCGCTAAAACAATGTTCTCTCCCAAGTATTTGGAATGAGTCTTTTATCATTCCCCTCCATTAAAAAGGCTCTAGATCAAATATAGCCAATTATCGTGCCATCGCCAAGCTCTCGGCTATTCCTAAGCTTCTGGAGCATTTGATAACTCGTCAACTGCAACACCTATGTAGAAGCCTGGTGTCATCATCGCAACATGGTTTTTTTAAACAGCGATCCACAACTACTAATCTATTGGAATTCTGATCAACCGAAGTTTTCAAAGTCGTATGCAAGTTGATGTTATCTTTACAGACTCTCTTTATCTTTATCTATCTCTTTTAGGATTTTCTCCTTCTATTCTGAAATGGATCGCTTCTTATTTGTCAAACCGTACTCAACGTGTTCTGTTCAATAATGTACTGTCTAATGTTATCAATGTCACTTCCGGTGTCCCTTGGTCCACTTCTCTTTATCTTGTTTATTAACGATCTTCCAAAAGTGATATCCTTCTCATCTGTTCTAATGTATGCCGATGACGTCAAGATCTGCCCACCATACTCAAATCGACTCTCACATAATGACCTTCAACATGACTTAAATTCTTTTCTCAGTTGTTGTTCGATAAATCTTCTATTTCTTAACTTCTCTAAATGTAAGCTCATGACCTTTTATCGCTATTCTCCTCATCTTGTCTCCTACTCCTTGGGGAACCATTCACTTGATCGGATAGAATCATCGAACTACCTAGGAGTTCTTTTCGATCACAAATTAAGTTTAAAGATCCACATTACTGCCATGGTAAATAAAGCTAAAGGTGTTTTAGCATTTATCAAGCGATGGTCCAAAGAATTTAATGACCCTTATACTACAAAGACTTTCTATGTATTCTTAGTCAGACCAATCTTATAGTATTGTTCCTGTGTGTGGAGCCCGCAGTACAAGGAACAGCAAGAGCTAATTGAATCTGTTCAGAAGCAATTTCTTATCTTTTCCCTTCGAAATTTAAACTGGGATTCTGAAAGATTCTTACCGAGTTACCGGCATAAGCTTAAATTAATCGACCTTCCGTCCCTACATCATCGCCGAGTTTGCAGTGGAGCGATCTTCGTCCACAAGCTCCTTCTTGGTCTTATCGACTTGCAATTTTTATACCCTTGCAGAGGGTATTATAATTTTGCCATGATATTTGCAACGCAGTGAAGGAGGCATCTCAGACCCCATAAAGTACATATATTCTTGATCAGCATCACCAGCCGAGTCGATCTAGCCATGTCCGTCTGTCTGTCTGTCTGTCCGTCTGTCTGTCTGTCCGTCTGTCTGTCTGTCGGATTCTACGCGAACTAGTCTCTCAGTTTTTGAGCTATCGGGCTGAAATTTTCAGCATAGTCTTATTTCTTTAGCACGCAGTATATATGTCGGAACGGCCGAAATCGGACCACTATATCCTATAGCTGCCATAGGAATGATGGCGAAATTAATGTAAAAAATTTTAATTTCTCTGTTTTTCAACGAATTTCTATAAATTTCGAGATATAGTCGTTTTTATAGTTCTAGAATTACGGTTTTAATTTCATTAAGATCGGACAACTATATCATATAGCTGCCATAGAAGGGATCGGTCGATTTATATGAAAATGTAAAATTCTACATGTAAAATGTAAAATTTACAAAATTTACATAATTTGACATTTTTTTTTACATTACCAAATTGGATCGATTTTCAATGATCCAATTGCTGACTGCAAGGGTATATAAACTTCGGTTTACCGAAGTTAGCTTTCTTTCTCGTTTTTAAGTAATGTTGATATGGCTGTCCCTTCAAGATTTACTCGTTTTTTGCGTCCTTTACGTTTGCCTATATGTTAATCTAATTATGCACAGCACGACCCATTTAGTGTTTTATGTAAAAATTTCAATGCTGTGAACCATATAATTTCTAACGAATTGTAATTTTGTTAAGTTTATAGTTTTAAGCCTTGTTGATTAGAATTTAAGTATAGCTGTGCTAACAGATATTTGATATGCTAAATAAATAAATAAAATTAAATTTTCCGTTTCGTAATCCCGGTCACGCATAAAAAAGTAATATGAACGTATAAATCTGTCGGTGTGTATAAACAGGGACTTTTTGATTTGACGTATTGAATACATGCATTGGACTTTACTATTGGCTAAGTGTTTCATTTGTTTAATCTATAGTTAGGAGAATATGAGCTGGCTGTGGCTGAAAAAGAGCATGCTGTTTGCATGGATAGTAGGTAAGTATTTATAATAATAATAGTTAGATTTGTTTTCTTTTAGGTAGCTTATCTTCAAATATGTTTGTTCTCTGAAAAATTTAAAAAGGCAAAACAGACAGCGTGCCGATTTTAAAACTAATTAATAATAATAATTTTTAATATTTTTGTTAAAATAACTATTAATTGTCACAAAATTTGGTATCAGAAATTTTTTGAGTTGAATGTGCCTCGTCACTTTTATCTCACCTCGTTAAGAGGTGTTTTTGTTTGATTAAAAATTAAAAGGTTAATAAGAAATGTGAGTAATACCTTGCTTTTTATTTGAATTTATCTTATCGAATATATCGAGCCGATCCAACCGAAACATGAATATCGTTGGTGACAGCTGACTTGAATAACATTAGAATTACCTTCATTATTAAATTCCCTACACTTAGAATAAAAATAGTCAATAAATAATTATCGTTAACCAAAAAGTAAAAAAAAAAAAAAATGAATTAAACCTACTAAAAATTTTGAAATTTCGTTATACACTGAAAAACAAAACAATGAATTAAACTACCTCTTAAAAAAAAAAATAATAATATATATACATAAATAAATAAATTAGACCCACTCTCTTAAATTTAAATAGAATAAAACATGCAGTTAAAAATCTAGTATTAACAAACATAAATACCCTTTTATTTATTACATCTATCTAATTTAATTCGAAACAACATTTAAACTATACACTGAAAAAAAAATGATCAACGGATAAGCCATCAAATAAACACAACAACCCAACACAAAACATATACCCTGCAAATACTCAGAAATTAAATACAATGTAGCGCCATTCCAAAATTCTAAATATAAGTAGCATTAATAAGGAACTATATATTAGGACACTAACAAAACAACGAAATCGCTTCTTTAATAATTTAAAATTAAAATGCATACCATCTAATTGTCTTTACACCAAAAGCCTCAACAAAAAGAAAACAATGAAGTAAAATCTATTTTAATTAAAAGGATTAGGTTTAGTAAACGTTAGAAGTAAAAATGTAAACATAGGAAAAAAAAATTAAGAGTAAAATATAAGTTCGTTAATTTATTAAAATGTAGACATAAACAAACAACTGGACATACAATGAAATTTATTTTGAAGTTTGAGATGATTATCATTTTGGTGATTAAAATTTATAAGCATTGAGTTTTGAAGTTATGATGTATTAATTGAATGTTTTTGGATTGACATGGCAACGTAAAAACTTTGGAGGAATCTTTAGGGTATCTTCAGCGCTTGCATAATTCTGAAGATCATGGTTGGGAGGGTAAAGACCGCGAGAGTCAAATAATACCTAAGACCTCGCTAACCTTACAATCGCTAGCAGTCCGATTTGTCACTCCTTTGTTTGAGTTTAGATATGGTTTGCCCTTGTTAAGTTCGTGGAGTAAAGCTCCCTTGGTAGTTTCAGTAGGAGTCCTAAAAATTAAAATTATGTGAATGTGGTAAGGAAATGGCAAAACCCACCCCAACGCCAAATGAGCTTAGGTACAAGAGGATTCCGCCCGCCAATGTTCCCGACCCAGCAGATCGTGAGATCGAGAGAGGCTAACTATTCAGTTAGTCGGAGATGCCGTAAATACCCTACATGCATTACCCTCCTTCACACACACATCGTTCATTACAAATTAATATATGCAAAGATAACAGTAGGATGCCGGTTGGCAAAAGTATTTAAAAAATAAAAAAAATAAAGCAAAGAAATATAAAAATTGCGTATTTAATGCTCAAAACGTTTACTATGTTATGTCATTTTCCACTTGTTGTTGTTATCGATCACATTTTTGGAGGCTATGCTTAGATTTTCACTTGTTGTTGTTGTTCAAAAATGGAAGTTCACGGTTATGTCTTACTTGTTTTTGTACTTAGATTTTAGGTTTCATTATTAGGTTTTACTTGTGGTTGTTGTTGTTCACATTCGGAGAGTCCTTCTTAGGTTTTCATTTGTTGTTGTTGTTGTTTAGATTTTTAGGTTTTTATTGTTCAGATTTTAAAATATTCCTAATGGCAAATGGGGCTCCGCTGGACACAAAAATATATGTGGGTGCTCCGCTGGCCACAGTACAAAACATGTGGGTGCTCCGCTGGCCTCAGCTCTTTTTTGGGTTTCGTTTAGCGAAGGAGAAATGCAGATGCCGGAGCTTCGCTGGCCACTAAGAGCACGCTGCTGGTCGCACTGGCTGATGCAACTCGAACTCGTTAGCCGTGGCACGTGGGGAAAATATTAGCGTACCCTGTACTTGCCTTTAGTCTGGCACGCAAAAAACACTTAAAAGTGATGGACAGATTTCGGATTGGCTTTTTCTTGGTAACCAACAAAGAAAATCGTCTGTCCGGCATAAGATCGGGGCTGAAAAAAATTCTGGCAGCAAGAAGTTCGGCGCTCTTGGCTCAGCCCAGACTTGCATTTTACTCGCTATGCGGTAGAGTGTTGGGAGGGCATCCGATACTCCGCCCATAGATGGCACTTACGATCATTAAGGGCCGAATAGGGCGCCTAGTTTAAATTTGGCCGCTAGGTGGATATTTTCATAGTGAAAAGCGATAATACAATTCCCCCCCCGCTAAAATCACACTTGTTGGGTCAACAAGAGGAATACAAGCTTGGAACTGACACTATTGCTTAAGATCCTTAGCATGCTGTTTTCCAACTAACTTTCCTTGCATATCCTCAATTTCGTAATACGCTGATCCTAGCTTTCGTTTTATTTTTCCTTTAACCAAATTCGGGTCTAATTTTGCGTTAAAACCATTGGCAAAACAAATTTGCTGAAAATTCCTACGAAAAATTTCCTGGCCTAGCACAATTCGATTTCGAAGTGTATATGCTTTTCCATTGCGGGCATGTTTTTTTTGCATGTGGTGGTTGGCTTGATGCCTCATAAGTTCCAAGGAGTCATCCTTGTTAAACGCAATGGATCGATCCTCTAACAACTGTAATCGCCGCAAGAGATCTTGCGTACTTGCATAGGTGATCATGTGTTGACCAAAAACAAGTCGATATTGTATTGTTCGTCGCAGTGTGAAAACTTGAACGAAGAGAACCACAGATTCTACTTAAAGCCTCGTCCCAATTTGATTGGTCAGGGCGTACATAGGCATTTATGGCCGATAGTACAGAGCGATTTACGCGTTCCGACGCATTTCCTTGAGGGGCATACGCTGCCGTATACGCGTGGCTTATTCCATATCTGGCCAGCAAATTGTTAAACGCATTCGACTTAAATTGGACTGCATTATCGGATACTATAGTCTCCGGGACTCGATTACATTAAAAGTGGTTCTCTTCCATGAAGGGCAGAATAGCATCAACGGAAAACTTTTTAATCGCTTTTAAGAATGGAAATTTCGTGAACTGGTCGACTACGATAAAAATGCCAATGTGACCTGCCTTAGTACGTGAGTATGGTCCTAAATAGTCTATATAGAGCTTCTGAAAGAACCGATGACTCTCTGTAGACTTTGCCAATGGCAGTCCTTAGTGTTGGCTTGGTAACCTTGCAGATTTTACACTGGCTAACATAATTCCGCACATCTGTTACTAAGATCGGCAAAAAATAGTGACGACGTATTCTCTCAAGAGTTTTTTTTATTCAACCATGAGAGAATAGTGGTTCATCGTGGGCCCTTTGTAATGCTTTTGGTACTAGTTCTGTGGGTAACCAGAGCTTCCACGCTTGATCATCTAAAATTTTGCTATCGTTTAAACCCAGCCAACCAGTGGAGTCCGCAGGGTGCTCCCTTAGGACTCCCTGTGCGGAGCTCAAACCCTCCTAGGGAGGCTCCGAAAGGTGTCCTAAGGGAGCAAGTTTGCGGGAGAAAATGACCTTTTCAATTTATATGAAAACAGTGCTCCTTTAGGAGTCCTAGAAGGAGTGTTTTCGGAGTCCCAAAATGCTCCTGTAGATAAACCGCAAGGACTCCGTGCGGACTCCTCTATTAGCTTATAGATTTTAAAAAGGAGTCCTTAAATCGTCCAAAGATAACCTAGCCGACACTGCTATGTAAGTTTATATGTTACTGTTAAATGAATGTAAATATTATAAATGTTTTATAAAGCAACTTACATTTCTGAAACACAATTGTTCCGACTGGGACTCGAACACGTGACCTTTAGATTTAAAGTCCAGCACACTAAGCATGTCGCCATTCAGGTAAATCAGAGAATGCTGATGAAAACAAATGCATACTATACCAAATTATGCTCCTAAACGCTCCTACGAGGAGCTTTTGAGTCCCTTTTCACTCCAACTTCGGAAATTGCACCTTTTGGAGTGTACTTTCGCTCCCTTCAGAGCGCTCCGAAAAAGCACCTTTAAGGTGCAATTTCGGAGTCCCTCTTCGCTCCTACTTCGGAGCGCTCCGAAAACGCTCCTGTAAGGTGCTATTTCGGGAGTCCCTTATCGATCCTACTTCGGAGCGCTCCGAAAATGGTTGGCTGGGAATGTTCCGTTCGACGAAAATTAATCCCTCCACAACTTTCACATCAGCAACTTGTAGTTTCTAATTTAAATATTAAGAGTTTATTATTAATTAGAGTAATTTTATCTGTTATTATTGGAGCAGTTGGTGGCATTTTCTGCAATTAATCATTTAGGATACATATTAAGATCTATTTTAATTAGTGAATCTATTTTTTTTTTATTATTTTTATTATACTTTCCTATTGGTTATTGAATCTTCTCCCTTACGAGACTAACAATATGTGTATTAAATCTTATATAAATAACCTAACTAACAGTCATATGACTGGCACAGAGTTAAATGTCCTTGATAATTATTGCTGGGTTGGATGGTCGTTTCGATGCAGGCGGGTTCTTCTGGAAACCCGAGTCAAGCCTCTTGCCAGATGATTTGGGTGCACAGTAAGTTTTTCATTGTAGGTCGCCTTTTGTTTGTCTATTTCATCTTTACTGCAAGAATGCCGAGATCCCTGTGGATGTTAAGGTTGCGAATATACCATGGTGCCCCAGTGATAGTTCTCAGGATTTTCGATTGTGCTCGCTGAATGATGTCTATGTTGCTGTTGCTCGCGTTCCCCCACAACTGGGAGCCATATGTCCAGATAGGCTTGAGCGGTGTCTTCTGATAAAGGCAAATTTCTGTGCAATCTTGCCAGTGATTTTCTAGGGAACTGGCATATTGGCTACTCTTGATTCTCTTCCGTGTTACCCGGATGACTCACGTCGCCCTAACCGACGTACGTAACAGGCTCGGGGCCATCGATGCTGATCAGCATCGAATGATCCCGTAAAAAATGAACGTACAGGCGGTTATGTTGGTTTTAACGCGCACAACGTGGGCCTCGACCCATACCCTGAGGTTAAGAGTCTCATACTCTATTGAATAATCTAGCCGGGCCAAAATTGGTTTATTGGCTTTGGCGTATTGTGAAGTATCGGAATTTTCGACTGCATTTAAATTGTTGGGTGTACAAAGATATGTGCTGCTGCTGACTTACGTTGAGTTGACGTTCTGTCTCGGATCCATTTCTCAACTCGTTTTGGACGTTGAGAACGCCTTGGTCATTTCGCTAGCTAAGTCATATTATCCGAATTCAAAGTCATCGGCTCGGTCCTCCATCAACTGCCAGTACCATTTGGCTGCGGTACCACTCAATAAACAGTGAAATTCTTTAAATATCTGATCAAAAGTGTACCCATTCATTTCCGTTAAGCGACTCACTCGGAACAGAAAACTCTCCACCGACATGCCCCTACTGGACCCATCAAACTTAAGGTCCAGGTGCGTGGGTCGCTGTGGCGCTGGGATTGGGCTGGTTTTCAGCGGCTACCTCTCTAGGACTCGGTATTGGTTGGTTTGCTGCTGCTGATGTCTGTCTTGGTTGGCCCTGCCGCGCGGCTCCGTGTCTCTGTTGCGTCGAACTGACCTCGGGTTTTCCCTGGGTATTGGGCTCTCCTTGGCTGTACTGCGGACAGTTCGGCTAATTGGCGCCGCAGGCTGACGACTTTCTCCTGCGTTTTGGCCATCCTAGTTGTCATTGTTGTCTTCATCTCATTATTTGACACAAGCAATGCTGAGAGCATTCGCTCGATCATTGTCATCATTATATCTGAGTCTAGCTCCCTGTTTAGAGGGAAGAATACTGGACCGCCCTTGTGGTGGCCCTAAGTCAAGCTGTTCCTCCTACAGCTCCTTCGGAATCGTCCATAATGACGCTGCTGCAATCTGCCAAACTTTCTAAGTTATTTAGTTTGCCATTAAATCTTATCGACTGGTTGTTTTCGTCAACTGGCGATAAGCTAGCTCTTCCGGTGTTTCTCTTCTGGTTTGTCTGGCTTCTCTCGCCGCCAGTGTTGATGCTCGGAAAGTCCTCAACTGAGGTAGATTAAGTGTAACCTTTTTTTTCCTTGGGAACTGGCGTATTTGGTACTATTGATTCTCTTCCGTGTTACCCGAACGACTCACGTCGCCCTTGCAGACGAACGTAACAGCCGGGATTCCAATGAGTCAACGGTACTGAAACAAAGTCGTTGCTAACATGTCTTCAATGATCCGGTCTTAGAATGCACATGTAGAAGTCATCACTGCCAGGTCACGAAAATTCAGGTAAAAGGATTACTGAGACTATGCAGCAGACGCATCGACCAACAGTCTCTTAACAGCTGCGCACGAGATCACGACAGAAGACGATTATCAGGATCCTGTGGCGTCACTAATTATAAATAGTTGTTACTGGTATAAAAGAAAGAAAAATCAATCTAATGGGTTCAACATGAATAAATATTTGAATATATATATTTGTTTTATACTTTGCTGTTGTTTATTGAATTTTCTCCTTTACGAGACTAACAATATGTGTATCAAATCTTATATAAATAACCTAACTAACAGTCATATGACTGGCACAGAGTTAAATGTCCCTAATAATTATTGCTGGGTTGGATGGTCGTTCCGATGCAGGCGGGATCTGCTGGAAACCCGTGTCAAGCCTTTTTTACTGCAAGAATGCCGAGATCTCTGTTGATGTTTAGGTTGCGAATATACCATGGTGCCCCAGTGATAGTTCTCAGGATTTTCGATTGTGCGCGCTGAATGATGTCTATGTTGCTGCTGCTCGCGTTCCCCACAATTGGGAGCCATATGTCCAGATAGGCTTGAGAGTGGAGTTGTAGAGCAGGACCTTGTAGTCCAGACGCAGTAGCGATCGGGCGTTTAAAATTCAGTGGATGCTGCTGGCTTTTAGTTTTAGATGGAGTTTCTTGCATTCGATGTGTCTTCGGCACGTTAGACGTCTCTGGAGGTGGACGCCGAGATACGTTACTTCGTTGACTTGGGGAATCTGCGTACTATTCAAGAATATTGGAGAGCATGTTTGCCTGTTGAGAGTAAAAGTTATGTGTTAACATTTTGTTCGTTCATTTTAATACGCCAGTCAGATAGCTTCTCAACTACCATGAGGTGATTTGCTAGCTATGTTGTTGCTCGGGTTAGCATCTCGAGCGGCCTAGGATCGCAGTGTCGTCAGCGAACGTGGATGTTGTTAGCCGCTCGTTTGTAGGGATATCCGCTGTGTAAAGGAAAAACAGAGTAGGCCCAAGTGCACTTCCTTGTAGAACTCCAGCTTCGATAGTGTAGTCGCCAGATGTTGTTGCGTTGCACCTTACTGCGGAGACGCTGTTGTAAAGATACGACTTAAGTAGCTTATGAGTATATGTAGGCAAGTGTATTTTGATTTTATGCATGAGGCCATTTAGCCAGACTCGATCGAAAGCTTGAGATACATCGAGGAATATTGCGCTGCAGTGTTCCCGATGCTCGAAGGCTGTGCGTATCTCTGATGTTATTCAGTTGACTTGTTCGATGGTTCCATGGTTTTGACGGAAGCCAAATTGATGAGCCGGGATAACATTGTGTGCTTCCAGAAATGGTATTATGCGTGTTAGCAGGCATTTCTCGAACAGTTTGGATAGACACGATAATAAACTTATTGGTCTGTAGGATGACGGGACTGTGTGGTCTTTTCCGGGCTTCGGTATCATTATGATGACAGATTTTTTTCCATTTCCTTGGGTAGTAGTCGAGACCTATAATCCCATTGAAGATTTTACAAATAACCTATATAGCAGAATTTGGAAGTTCAATTAGCATTTTTGGAGTTATTAAGTCATCACCCGGAGCCTTTTTTGGTTTCAGGTTCCCAATGACTTTTGCGATCTCATTTGGCTGAAACAATGTTGGTAAAGACAAAGAATTAGTTTGAATATGCGGTAGGACAAGTGGACTAGTGGCCGGGTTCGGCTAGAAGACGCTGATGTAAAGCAAATGTTTCGGCTCTATCTTCGTCGCTGCGGGCCCAGCAACCTGATGATTTCCTTATCGGGGTGACTGTTTCGATTGGAGAGCTTAGGTTTGGGTGAGCCCTCCACAAAGGATGCCTTGTACTGGTTGGCGAAAGTTTTTCGATGTACCGTAGTTGTGCGTTTTCAGCGTCTTATTTCAGAGCTCGATTTAGTAAGCGAGTGGCTTCCTGAAAACTTTGTTTTGAAGATGGCGATCTGTTGGTTTGCCAAGCACGTCGCAGACGCCTCTTTTCCAGGACAATCTTTTCAATTTGTTGATTAGTTTTGAATTTATTGGGCTTCACGTCCTTCCTTTGTGGTGTTGAAATAGTGGCTGCTGCAGTGAGTACGTCTTCAAGAGCATCAGTAGAGTCGATATCCGCTTCGATGTCGAGCTGTGGGGTTAGTGGGAACTTAGATATTTCTTATATTTAAGCCAGTTAGTTCTGTGCGACTTCAGCCTGTGTGGATAATTGATAATTTCTGGGCTTTGAAGAAGAGCTATAAGCACTGGCAAATGGTCTGATGAAAGATCCGAAAGCGCTTTGGCACTTATTATGTTGCGTGAAATATTTTTTGTCACTGCAAAGTCTATTAAGTCTGGCATTTTTCTGGCGTCTGCTGGCCAATATGTGGGGCTACCAGGGGAAACATAGTCCAATTTGTTTCTTAAGTTAATGATTGCATTATATAATTGCCTCCTTTTGAGGGTCACGAGACGCGATCCCCAGTGCGTATGCTTGGCATTATAGTCTCCTGCAGCTATGAAGCGATCTCCAAGTGAGTTGTAAAAATGCATGAATTGACCTTCGAAATTGTAAACGTACCCGGCACAATCAAAAGGCCATCTAAGTAAATAAATACCTCGTTTTTTCAACGTAACGGGTATAACGCGATCCATTAATTTCGACATAGTAGACGGGGCATTTGTTAACCAAAACGGCATTACAGTAAATGTTCTGCCCGGTACTGTAAAAGCGGTTTTATCGCGAGAGCCTGTCTCGAGTGGGACTTGGCAATAGGCATCTTTTAAATCAAGGCTTGTTATAAACTTTTGGGAGTCTACTTAAAAAACCGTCGATTATGGGCATAGGGTAAGCGTCTTTGCGAGTGACTGGATTGACTTTACGGCTGTCAACACACAAGCGGACTTTACCTGGCTTGCGAACTAGCACCAAACACTTTCGGACTCTTCTATGACACCTTGTGCTAACGATCTAGCTCTTTAAGCAAAAGCTTTTCAATCGCTGGTGACACTGGTATAATGCCGCTGTTTGATCGGCTTTGTGTCGCCCATGTCAATAGCATGAGAGATTAAATGCGTTCCTTTTTACCTTTATCCGTATAGGATGGGAAATTTTGGATAGTCTAAACTCATTCTACTCGTTGCTCCCTTGAGATTGGTATAAACGAGTCAGTATTTATAGTTGCTAGACTTTTCTCAACAGTGGATTGAGGAATAGCTAATGAAAGTAAATGGAACTCGGTCCAAAAATCGATACCTAAATACTGAGGCTGTACTAATGAGGGGACGATGTAAAACGTTGAGAGTTTCTTATCGCCTTTGTATTCTACTTCTGTGAGTATCTTGCCAATTATACTTTGAGTTTGTCCATCAGCAGTTCGTACAGACGTAGTCTGCAGCCAGAGCTCCACCTATACAACTGATAGAAGCTCCAGTGTCCATCAAGCCTTACACTGAGCGTTTGCATATAGTATGGACACTTTTGTTCCTTTTGCAGGTTTGGGTAATAGGATTGCATGCGTCTTATATAACATCTTTTTCTTTTAGAATATTTGTCAGATAGTTAGGAATAGGTAATCGGTGTAAAAATGTGAAATTTAGGATCGGTGGTCAAATCTGGTGAGGGTGGCTCAGAAGAGTTGAAATCTTCTATTCCTTGTTGGTTGCCTTGGGCACTGTCAGTTTGCGTGCACTTTTCACTTGATAGTTTTTTGTACCTGTACACTGAGGACAAGAGTGTCGATAGGTATCCGGTTTTCCACAACCATAGCAGAAAATTTTTCTCTCAGTGTGCCAATCGTTTTATAAGTGACCTCTTTTACCACAATTCCAACAAGGCCAGTTTATGGCGGACTGCTCGGCGTCTTCTATCTCGCTTTGGCCTTCTGATTCGTCTTTGATCTCGTGAACCATACGACAAGGTGCAGGCAGATCTTTCCGCAGTGTCGGATTGACTGAGATCAAAAAGGCTTCTCTCATGCGTTCTATGCGTCTTAACTGAGCCACACTACTAAAACATAGTAGTTCAAGTTGAATTTCAGACAATAAATTAGACCGAACCCACTCTTATAAAGATAAATCGGACATTGGCACGGACAACTTAGCGGTCAACTTAACAATGCTCTCAAAAAACTCATCAAAGGATTCCCCTGTCCTCTGCTTGCGACGATCAATGAAAGCTCTGATATTAATGTCAGTTTGTGCCTCCCTAAACTGCTCTCTTAAGGCTTCGGAAAGACTGGACCAAGTTTCTTCTTCTAGCAAATTGCTTATGTGGCATGGCAAAAACTCAAGACTTCCATCTAGGGGTTTCCGTGAAAACGTTTCCATCCGATGAAAGAATCGATCTATACTCATTGCTGACTTCCCTGAAAACTTTATGTTCCAGTGACCTATAATTTGGCATACATGATCCGGTCTTAAGTATGAAGTTCTCGTGAATAAGCCGGATTTTACTGATGTGACCGTGACCAAAGGATGTTGTAACGAGCTGATTCTTTGGGTTAGCTCGCAACGATTGTGTGCGGCTAGCTCAGTCGAGATCGTGTGCTCGTCCCACCAAATTTATATTATGCGTGATTGCCCGCCCAGAGAGAACGCATTCGGGTTTATTTAATAATACGGCCTTTATTGCACTTCACTTGGTTGCTGTCAATACAAATTCTGCTGCGTCCTGCTCCTCCCGGGTGCGGCTGCACGCCTTCCTCGCCGATCGCTTGGTTGCCTTGCTGCCGAAGCTAGCAGGGTGTTTCGCCCAGCCGAAGCCTAGCCACCCCGAAAGCCCACTTCGCGACCTCACTGCAAAGCTAGCAGAGTGTATCGCCCAGCCGAAGCCTAGCCACTCCGAACGCCCACTTTGCAGCTTCAAGTACCGAGCTAGCAGGATGTATCGCCCGGCAAAGCCTAGCCACCCTTATCGCCCGCTCGGCGCCTTGGTCTGGGATATCGTCGACACGGTGTATCGCCCGGCAAAGCCTAGCCACGCGGGCAACTCCCACAACTTGCCTCCACTCGACCGTTGATCTCTCCCGTAGGTCCTCGCTGCAGGACCTCGCTGTTCCTTCAGCTGATGACTCCTTGTCTTCGTAATCTCTGCACGCGACTGATCTCAGCTTTGTAGCCTGTCTGGAAAGCTTGCCACTTCAAGCTCCCAAACGTCTTGACTTTGCAATCTCGATCTTCTTCGCGGACTTGTTTAACTTCTCTCTGTTGACGCACTCGCTCTAATTCTCGCACACGTACTGGTTCCCGTGCGCATGCGTCCTCTGCCTTTTATAGGCTCCGCCAGTACCGTTATCATGGCCGGCGTCGGTCACGCCACCCGGTCCAAAGTCCGGTGCATATCGCGTGACCGGGTCCAAAGTTCGCCCGAGTCCCGCTATTTAAGCGGCGTCTCCTCCTTGCCGGCCAAAGTCCACGGCCGCCGATCACGCCACTGAGTCCAAGGTCCGCCAGAGTCCCGCTATGTTAGCAGCGTCTCGTTTTGGCGGCCTCGCAACTCCCTGACCCTCTCTTCTGCTGCTGGACATTTCTGGTGGGTAATTATTCTCTTTGAGCCATTGATGCATTTCACTAATAGCATGAGACGGATTTTGTTCCTCCCTATAAGCGGGCTCTTCGTCAATTAGTTCATTTTCTAGCCACTTCCCTACGGTGATTTCTAAGTCGGACTGGCATACTGGCCGAGGGTAAAATTTGAGGTGATTGATTTAAATCGGTGTCAACAGTTAAAGTCATACGCGAGGTCTCTATTCGCAATCTGCACACTGGGCAAATATCTCTATTTCCAACTTTAGTGTTTAAGCGGACCCAATGAAAAGTGTGGTTACACTGAGTGGATAATAACTGGGCAGGATATTCTTTGTCTTTTAGGAAAAGGTATCATTGAATATCTCTTGGAAGATGTTCCTCCATATTCAAATAATAAATAATATTTTTCAGTGGTTGAGTACATAATAAAGTTAGTATACACTTTAACTAAAAATAATAAAAATAGCTAAAAAATTGTTTAAAGAAAGTATTGATTTGTTATTTCATTTGAATTATTTTTTTGACAAAATAGAATAATAAAAACTTTAATTTAAACAACATCCAGGAATCATGGATCTCTTCCAGGGCCAGCACTTTAATTTCTCTTCTATCTTAATTAAATCAGACTACTGTAGAAGGTCAATGATCTCTGAACGTATTTAGATGACGTACTCTCAACCACATCTTCGCTGAATAAAATCCAATTTTTAAGAATGTTTTGATCATACGATATATTTGCCCTCCTTGTTAGAATTATATTCAGGTTCAATTTAGATAACAACGAATAAGGAAAAAAGAAGAAGGATGACATATTTTCCGACATGTCATTTGTTTTTAACGTAAGCGGTATATTTCTTAAATAATTCTTTTTTCTGCTACTCCAGTTAAATAAAAACAAGGAACATATAGACATTCGATCTGAATAAAATTGCTGCTGGTTAAGAGACTCTTGCACAGAAAACAAATGAAGAAAAAGGAAAGAAATTTAGGTATAGAAGACAACGTAAGACTGATAAAGAATATGTAGATTGCCTTTCGCCTTATTTCGATATCAGGATACTGGTATATGTATTCAACGGTAGGCTACCGAATCTATGTATACGGCGCCTTATTCCAGTCGAATTAACCATTGTCCACCTTACTGTTATCACATTACTAGGCCTGGATGTGGAGTTAAGTCTTTCTTTGTTAGATTTAACTTTTCTGCACCCATTACTATCAGTAAAAGACAGGTTTTACGAGCTGGTAACTAGCGCAATGTAGAAAATCCCAAGTTCTTGTAATAAGGCTTAAACTGAAATTAAAAACAAAACCAAAGACTAACTTTTGGGACCTAGGTGTTTTGATCGTTTTTCAAATCCCACGTTGGGCGCCAAATAGTATTGTGGCGTATAACGTATCAAAAAAAGATAGTGGTTGAAACGAGCGAATGGTCGGGAGTCCTATTTCTTAGGGCATATGCTTGTTCCCGGCTCAACCGAGTCGGCGGTTGGACGGGGTTCCCTATATAAAAAGTCTGCTAGGCTCATTGCTCGCGGTTATTTACAATAATAAAATACCACGTGCTGGTATACAGTTAGTCATTGATCTTGGAAATTAATCGATAAGAAGAAAAGGGGAAGGAACGAAAAAGAAAAGGGAGTATGATAGAGAAAGTTTTAGCGTCCTGCGCAACCGTATGAGCAAGCTCAGGTGGTGTAGAGCGGCCATATCTCGACCCTACCAATGATCGCCAGTGCCATATGCATTTGAAGGATAATAGGCGATCCCTTTTTGGTTGCCGAACAACTAATTCAATGGCCTTACTTCGGATTGACATGATTCCTGAATTAAAACGCGTCTATTCGCACTTCATTATAAGCTTTTATTTAGGGCTAATTTAAGAAAGGTTTAGAGCTATGAGTTAATTTCGCCATTACGGCTTATTTGCATTTACTTAATATTTTTACTAATATTTATTTTATTTTAAATTTATATTTCTTTACTTTTGGCTACTTTACTTTTGGCTGAGTATTTTATTTATTTAAGCTCTAGTTGGGAGAAAATGAGCTAGCTGTGGCTGAAAAAGAACTTGCTGTTTGCATGGATAGTAGGTAAATATTTATAATAATAACAGTTAGCTTTGTATTCTTTTAGGTAGCTTAACTTCAAATATGTTTGTTCTCTGTGTATATATATGTAATTTTAATTATTTATTCTATTAACTTATAATTGTTGACTTTTAATTAGTTCAGAGTTCTCATGGTTTTAATTACAATTAAATATATATATTTGAATTATTTTTTGACGTGATAACGTCTTATATATCGATAGAGCATGCTGCACGCTCGAAAAAGCATGACTCATTTGTCGTTACCTCTGCCGCGACACAGGCAGAGTAAACGTGACGTGAGCAGCAGCAGCAGAGAAGAGAGAGAATGAGAGAGAGTGGTTAAAATTTAATGCTTTTCACTGCTCTGGCAACCGCAAGGGCAAAGCGTTGTTTCTCCGTCTCGTTCCCACCACCCGTTTTGCGACGGTGTTTCTCCGTCTCGCTCTGCTCTCCCGCTTTGTCTATTTATAGCTCGAACACTGACGCACGCGTATGTGTGTATTTCAGTCTTTGACGCCGCCCTCTGGTTTGCATGCGTGGTGCAGAGGCTAGAGTGTTCGAGTCTTAATCTAATGATCGCGGGTTCGAGTACCTGTCGCAGCCATTGTATTTTCGATAAAATGTTAGTTGGTTTTTATCGACTTTCTATAATATTTATATCCATTTACTTAACATATCAATAAACAGCCGGCACTTCCTGATCCTCTCTAGAAACTGGCCATTTACAGCCGGCACTGCCTGATCCCTCCAGAAACTGGCCATTTACAGCCGGCACGGCCTGATCCTCTCCAGAAACTGACCATTTACAGCCGGCACTGAAGGATCCTCTCGAGAAGCTGGCCATTTGCAGACGGCAATGCCTGATCCTCTCCTGAAACTGGCCATTTACAGCTGGCACTGCCTGATCCTCTCCAGAAACTGGCCATTTACAGCCGGCACTGCCTGATCCTCTCCAGAAACTGGCCATTTACAGCCGGCACTGCCTGATCCTCTTCAGAAACTGGCCATTTACAGCCGGCACTGCCTGATCCTCTCCTGAAACTGGCCATTTACAGCCGGCACTGCCTGATCCTCTCCAGTAACTGGCCATTTACAGCCGGCACTGCCTGATCCTCTCCAGAAACTGGCCATTTGCATCCAGCACTGCCTGATCCTCTCCAGAAACTGGCCATTTACAGCCGGCACGGCCTGATCCTCTCCAGAAACTGGCCATTTACAGCTGGCACTGCCTGATCCTCTCCAGAAACTGGCCATTTACAGCCTACAGGCCGGCACTGCCTGATCCTCTCCAGAAACTGGCCATTTACAGCCGCCACTGCCTGAGCCTCTCCAGAAACTGACCATTTACAGCCGGCACTGAAGGATCCTCTCGAGAAGCTGGCCATTTACAGCCGGCACTGCCTGATCCTCTCCTGAAACTGGCCATTTACAGCCGGCACTGCCTGATCCTCTCCAGTAACTGGCCATTTACAGCCGGCACTGCCTGATCCTCTCCAGAAACTGGCCATTTACAGCTGGCACTGCCTGATCCTCTCCAGAAACTGGCCATTTACAGCCGGCACTGCCTGATCCTCTCCAGAAACTGGCCATTTACAGCCGCCACTGCCTGAGCCTCTCCAGAAACTGACCATTTACAGCCGGCACTGAAGGATCCTCTCGAGAAGCTGGCCATTTACAGCCGGCACTGCCTGATCCTCTCCTGAAACTGGCCATTTACAGCCGGCACTGCCTGATCCTCTCCAGTAACTGGCCATTTACAGCCGGCACTGCCTGATATTCTCCAGAAACTGGCCATTTACAGCCTCCCTCTCACAATTTTACATAGTTTTTTTACCCAATGTCAAATAATTGAGAATGATTCGTTGTTAAACTAAGAACTTTTGTGTATTTTGTGTATTTGCACTTTCCTTGAGCATAAAATGTATTCAAAAATTGGTTGTCTGTAAAGTCGGTTTACTGACGATAGTTGAACGTGACAATGTCTTAAGTAAATGCTACCATTCCATTAGTATTTTCTTAAGACGTTGTCACGTTCAACGTCAGTAAACCGACTTTACCGACAACCAATTTTTTTTTTTATTTAATTTTAATTATCCATATTTAACTCAAATTTTAATTATCCATAGTTATTTTAAATTTTTCAATAACTTAATAAGTTTAATGACAATTATTTAATATTTTAGTTCATATAGATCCGGGAAAAGCAAACCAAAGACAATAACAAAAGCATATTAAGGAAGGGTATCTGGTTGACTTGCAATTGTCCATGATTCCTTCGGCGAAAGATCTTTCTTCAGGTGCTACATGGTTTCTGGGATAATATTGAGGTTTAATTTGATTTGCTTTTCTTCTTTCATTATTTCATTATTCCATCCTTTTTTTTTTTTTGTTTTGTATAACATTAAATTATTTAAATTTCTTAGATATTACGCCAACAGCTCTCACTCCTCTTCGCACTTGCCATTAAGGTTTGTTATAATGATATATGGCCTATTAAGTAAACATTTAAGATAAAGGTAGGATTCCGATTGGCAAAAGTATTAAAAATTTAAATTGAAAAAAAAACGCAAAAAAAAAATATAAAAATACATATTTAATGCTCAAAACGTTTACTATGTAATACGAGTAAAACAACCATTAAATAATATTTTCACACAGAGGAATTCAACGTCGCTGAATTCCTCGAAAGGTAATAGTTCAGACGTGAGGTTGGAGTCAACCGCAATGAGCACCCCGCCACCTCGCCTGGAAGGCCGATCACGCCTGTACGTTCGAGGCTTTGGACCTCCGGCTTCAACCAATATCGATAGTCACATCGAAAGTAGGATGGTATGGATCTTCGGGTAGCGTCAAGGGCGGGACCCTAACCAAACTGACTCTTGCCGGATCAGAGACAAAGCAGAGGTCTAGCAAGCGATTTAAGGAATTTCGTACATGGTTGACTTCAGACAGCAAAATGTCAAACAAGCCATCAATAAAATCGTGACGTGCAGCAGTTAAAAGTGTGTTAGCTCCGGGAATGTTTAGATCACCTAAAACAATTAAATGGTCCCTATCCGAAAGTCTATTGGAGACCGACTAGATAAAGGAAAAGTGGTTTCAATAAAAAGGAAGTTCCGACAAGGGGGGAATGTAGGAACATGCAATATAGGTAAAACTACCAATAAATGATAGCAAAGGAATTCAACATCGTTGCATTCCTCGAAAGCTAATAATTCAGACGCGAGGTTGCAGTCAACCGCAATGAGGACCCTGCCCCTCGCCTGGAAGGCCGATCAAGCCTATACGTTGTGTACACAGCTGGAAAAACTTCGGAGCTTAGGATTTCCGGCTTCAACCAGGTTTCTGTGAACACAATCACCTGGGATGCAAAGGAAACACTATCAGAATAAAATTTAGGAAGCTTACTACGTAACCCCCTTGCATTCTAATAGGTTAGAAGTAGGGAATTGGTTAGTTTTTTGGAGCTGGCACAGTGGTTTTGTCCGGCCTGGGTAGTCTAATTCTTACAGGTCGCTTTTTCTTTTTCTTGGCTTCGTACTCCTTAACAACAACATACTGCGGCCAGAAATCGGCAGAGCATATTGTGTTAAAGAGTTCGTCAGGGACATTTAATTTGAAAGATGAAATATCCCTAACATTAGAAAATTTTAATTGTTCCACCTTAATTTTATCGGACTTGGTTCTCTCTCGAATATAGACATTAACATCCTCAGATGTTTGAGATGGGTGAATCCGAGATACAAATATCTGCCTCGTTGGTGGTACTGCAATAAGGGCTTTTGGCAAGACAGACTGGTTGGCTGTATTACCAATTTCGGCCGGTAATCTAGGCCTGTCACCCTGGAAAGCATTCGGGACAAGGATCTGAGGGGTCGTTAATTTTGATTTTGACCCGCCAGCGGACTCAACGGAAATTACTGGAGCTGCGGTTCATTCGGAGGCCGAATCTTTTCTTGCACCCGACCTCAATATCATAGGAGTTAGATATATTGGGGTCGGGGGCTGTGCCGAGGGAGTCAGCTTTTGAGAACCTGCGTCGAGTTGCAGGGCAGCTGCCAAATGCTGTGTGCAAACCGTGGTTTTCCTGCGCTTTTGGGACTCGTTTAACAGCTTAAGGCCATTAAACTTGGAGTCCAGCGCCATGAGCACCTCATTAGCTTTACGAAAACCAACAAGTAGCTCTTTGAAACCATTTTTGGTTTGCCACATGAATGCCATCATTTCCCTTTCAACATCGCGACAAGCTTCACAGCAGTAGCGCAATTCAATGTTTTTAGTAATATTGTCAGCCATCCGGCCTGTGCATTCAATGCACTTGGCGTGCACGATATTGTCACACAGCCAGCAGTCAATAATAGGGTCCTCTGCAGAAATTACTTTCTTGCTGGATTTAATTACACAAACAACACTAGAGGACATTATAATGACATACCACTGTACCAGTCAGAAGTTAAGAGAAATAAGAGTAGGTACGTGCACTAAGAGAGAGCAAGAGCGAAAGTTATGGAGCTTAAGCCGTCAAGCTGTTATATCGGCGTAACGGATAAAACACAAAGAGAAATGCAAAAAATGCAGATAAACAATCGCTGCACAAAACTAATTTGCAATTAATATAGATATTAATACACAAAAATAGCTTCATGCACACGCGAAGTGAAACGGTGAATTATTATTGACACAAGATAGAAGTTTTAAATATAACCCCGGTGCCTTATAGCAAGGAATTAACACAAATACGAGGCGGAAAAACAAAAACAAGACCGTTCACTTTGAAAGAGAAACGATTAAGTTTTGGGTTGGAATTTTCTCACGAACATCGGCGCAGAAGTTAAGTGCGCAGAACACCAGGTGGCGATACCAGCGAGGAGACGGAGCAATGGATAACTAAAAGAGAGATTTTCCGACGCCGTCGTCGAAAGGCCTCAGCAAGTCAGCGAAAAAGACGAGGCGAGGAATTCCTGGAGGCAGAGTTGGCATAATTCTAGCGGATGAAAGGACCGTCAAACGTAGCATCACAATAAAGGACGACAAACCTATTAAGCAGGGGTACTATAAGAAGAATCCGAGAGTCAAAGGGGAAATTAATACAAAGGGTACCGAATTTCCAGTCGCCAGTCATCTGCGTGGTACAGCAAAACGTCATTTAGAAGGAAAAGCTGGTACAAATAAGTCAATTAAAGTCACAGAGTGTAGAAGAAGGAGTCGAGGATGTTACGGCCAGGGGAGAAGACTCCGACACTCGAGTCAACAATGCGCCACAGCGAGGTATCAGCAGGGCGCGCGAGGACAACGATGAGGATGTTACCGCTGAGGCGGAGGACTCCAACGACAAAAGCGACGAAGAAAATCAGGATGGTACCACCAGGACAAAGGACTCCGGCATCAGTGCCAGTGATACACCACATCGAAGATCCAGAACAGTGCGTGAGCGGAACCAAGCGGAGGCTATAGCCATGCGGAGGACTCCAGTATAAAATGAAGAGAAAAATATTAGTTTTGAGTTCACCTGGCCAGAAATTCGAATGCAAATATCCTGCCCACGCAACTTCCTTTTGCATCCGAAGCAAGAAGAAGGACGATACGCAGTATCGTAGGCGAGCCAGTTACAAAAACAAAGAAGCCGGTAGCGGCGGAAGAAGAAGACGCGTTCCGGAGGGCAAGGGAGGAGGATACATGCCAGCGGGCAATTCGCGATCGAGGCCCCAGGAATCGGCATCGGTGACCCGGATCTGCGAAGGCCGGCACAAGCGAAGATCCGGAGGAGTTTTGACGAGTGGCTGCAGTCGGCGCCACCTCAATCCTGCAGTCGTTGCCTCGGCCGCCACAGCCGGAGCGCTTTCCATCCGCTGCCCGGCCGCTGCTGGACAGGTGATCTTCCAGCATTACAATGTCTTTGAGGCCTTTCACGGAAAATGCTAATTCACTGGCTGGCAGTGGTGGGGATAAGTGCGTAGATCGGCGAAGGAAATATCGATAGCTGAAACTATCGAGTTCCCTGGGGTTAACCAACTACCTAAATCGAGTGGATGATCGGTAACAGTGTAGCCAGTCGAAATGCTGTATTTAAGTTAGTAAGTATTTATAAGTAAGTATTATATAATTTAAGTATTTAGAAAGTACCGCGGTAAAAGGCGGGAGTTTTAAAAATATAGAAGACGAACACAAAGGTCGATTCCCGAAAGAAAGCATATTTTTTGCGTTTTCGAAGGAAGGGGTATGTGTGAGGAGTTGTAACTAAAACTCCCCACAAAGCAGTGTGCCGTGAATGCACGCGGCCAAGGGCAAAGCGGTCACACGGGACCGAGTGGACCTTGAACCCAGGGAGCCAACGGCAAAGCGGTCGTCCGGGAAAAAAAAGGAATGGCCGTAAATTAACGGTGCTGGGCAAACTTTGGACCCGATCGCGTGATCGGGTCGCCGCAGGAGCAATGGGACTAGTACGAGTGCGAGAATCCAAGCGAGTGCGTCAACGGAGCCAGTCAGAAAGTTAAACCGAGTCTGCGGAGAGATCACGATTGCAAAGTCGAGAAGTTTAAAGCTTGAAGTGGCGATCAAGGAGCCAAGGATTTAAGGAGTCCAGAAGCAAACGACGATACGAGGCACAGGTCCACGGCAAGGACCACACGAGTAAAGCGGTGTCAAATTCTAGGAGCTACACGCGTGACTAGGCTTAGGCCGGGCGATACACCGTGTCGACGAAATCCTAGGCCAAGGCGCGGGGCATTGGCGATAAGGACGGGGGAAAGTTCATCCTGCCTAGCGATACATCCTGCTAGCTTTGTTGCAGGGCCGCGAAGTGGGCGATAGGGGTGGCAGTGGCGATAAGGAGGGGCGAAAGTCCAACCTGCCAGGCGATACACCCTGCTAGCTTTGCCAGCAAGACGACCGAGCGGCCCGCGAGGAAGGAGCGCAGCAGCAACCGCTGGGCTATCAGGACGCGGCAGCAAAATTCGAAATACGATAAACAACTTGATATACATTAAACAACCCGAAGAAAAGCTTAACTAAAGCGTTCTCTCTGGGCGGGCAATCACGCAATATAAATTTGGTGGGACGCGCACACAAACTCTACTGAGCTAGCAACACATATCAGTTGCGAGGCAACCAAGAAAATCAGCTCGTTACATTATAAAAATAAAGTTTCTAATAAAAAACACTGGTCAAGATATTTTTGATGATATGTGGTGAGGCAGTTGCTAGAATCATTGAGGAACACTACCCTAGGATTGCTGTAATCTTCAGCTTTCAAACCTTTTTCAGCGATTTTAATTTGTAGGCACCGAAGTGATGCGCTCTGATCCTGTGTAATGCTGGATACTTGTACATGCTGTAGTGTTTCTTGTTCCGTTGTCTCTGCAGCTTTGACAGCTTGCATTCTGTGGCAGTTCTAACTTCATTGCCTGCGTACCGGTCGCCCAATGACCGGTTGACAATGCTGTAATCCTGCTGTCATTGGGTAACAGTTCGTAAGTACGACTAGTGTCGAAAACGGGCCAACATTGCTTTGATCTCTTGTGCTCACTTTTCCTTGATTACTCCTTGTTGGCTTTCTTTCTGAAATGGTCATGAATCCTTGACTGGACTGAGCTAAGCGAGATCGGTATCCTTCTAGCTTCTGTGCGGCCAGCCGATCCTGCTCTGGCCAGTTCATCTCCTTTTTTTATTTTCAGGGACGCGGCACCCAGATAATTTGTACGTCGTTGTCTTGAGCAAGTTTGTTGAGGGCTCATATGCATTTTGCCACTAACCGTGAGTTGATTTTCTCGGCTGTAAGAAAAACTGTTGCTGAGTATGGGAGAGTGAAGGCCGCTTCAGTAAATATCACTTAATGTAGTGGAGTCACGGTTGATCATCCATTCCGGTATGCGTGCTGCGCATCCGACAAGTATATCTCTGACTTAGACCGGAGGTGGCTATCCAGCAGTCTCTCCATCTTTTTTAGGAGGTTAGGCTATGACCATCCTCCCTTACTTTGATATGAAAATTACTTTTGCTTCCCTCCACTTGGGCTGTATGTGCGTCCGTCTAATACAAGCCTCGCAGATGGCCTTTAGCCATCCACTTATACTTTTTTTTAGTTATTTGTAGCATGGCCGTCCGCGCCCGGGCTTTTATACTTATCGAACAAGTCAGTCGCCGATTGAATTGTTTCAATTGTGACGATGTCTCGCTTTTGTGTATGTATGCGTTGCGTTGTAATTTCCTATGGTCTCTAGTTCTCTCGTAGGTTCCCCGGCCTCCACCAGAGCCTCCAGGGATTCCTTCGACTGAGATTGTTGCTGTGCCTTCTTGCTTATTGATTAGAGTTGGTCTTGCCCGCCCTTTCGCAAGGATATTTCTTAGTCTTGCAATATCCTTTATTTGTGACAATGGGTCCCACAGTACCTTCCATGATTCCTTCTTGGCTTCGTATACTGCTAACCTGTATGCCTTTTGCGCTTCCTTATATGGTGCCCACCCCTTGGTACCATAGCTTATGTTAAAGGACTTGTGCGCTCTCTTGCTGAGATCGCTAAGTTCCTTAGTCCACCTTGGTGGGTATTTCTTCTTCTAGAATAATACTTCACATGTCTCGTTAAAGGCATTATTCAGCATGTTGGTTGAGTCCTTGACATCCTTGTCGAGGGCCCTCGGGGAGGACTGTACCTTGATGACTTTTAAGTTGACAATTTCGCTTAATTTTTTTCAGTTTGTTCTGCTGGGGCTGTGCCTTTGTACAGCTTTGCTTACAGGCACCGAGAGATGAAATAAAATATACCTATGATGTGAAAAAGAATGCTGTAGCGATCGCAGGAAAACGTTTGTTTGTTTGTTTGTTTGTTTGTTTGTCTTAAACACGCCCAGCGTTTTGTGTTTGTCTTAGAAAAAAAACGCCCTCAGCCTTAGGACTCTGAGTGTGACGATTTTCTTTTCAGCCAATGGCTGTTGATAGCACGTTCTTGAGGGTTTGACTAAAAGGAGTCAAATGCTATAAAACTGAAAGTCTTTTCGTTAAGCTAACAGTTTTTAAAAACAAGCGCAAGAAGAGTAGTCAACATTTAGTCATATTTATCGACTCGAATCAGGAGACTTCCTTCAGCCCACTTCTAACCTCCTCGCAGAAGAATCCTGAGGAATACCTGAACGATTCGCCACTGTTTGGGGTTGAGACAAAGGATTTCCTGGATGCTGAACTCGGTCCGGATACTGATTTATTGGATGTCGTCAATACATATCCATTTAATTGGAGCCATTGTGCGCAGCGATTTGATCTGGATGAATCCTGGTTACCTTCAAATTTGTTGTCGGAGAGTGATCGACTATTGTTGGAAGTCATCGAAGCACCCGCAGAAGTCTACAATTTTCTGTCGGACAGTGGGGACAAAACTCTGATGGAGATTACTTCACAAGATCCGGAAGCTGGAATTTCCAATATATTCTCGGACAGCGGGGACCAGTTGTTAATGGAAGTTGATTTGTCTACATACAACGTCCAAACAACCCCGATGACAGTGGAGGTGGTGATCGAGGAATCGAGAAGCGAGAAAATAGTTTAAGAAATATGTTTCTAGACGATAGTTATGGAGACCAGCTTATATTAGAAATTAAATAAATAAATAAATAAAAACATTTAGCAAAATTGAGAATGTATTTATTGATATATATATAAATTTATTCAAGAACTTTAAGTTTCTTTACATTTTTATTTTTGGTTAACATTCTTAGGTTTAGTTTATAATATTTCAGCATAATATCCATAGCCTTGGATCGTAAATTTGATGCCTGGTGACATTGACACGTATCGGGTCCCACTTTATTTTCATTATAGGCCCAAGGGCATGTCAGCATATGATTTCCATTTATTGATTCCCGCTCGCCAATTGTCTCGAATCGTTTAAGTTTTTATGTAGCTCATAGAGGGTGGAACGGTGATTCTCAAACAAATATTCGTCAAATTCATTGAGAAAATTCATAGTTTTTTCACAAGTCTGTACGTTTCTGCTACTCATTATGTATGTTAGTGTAGGGAGGAGCTTGCTGCTCTTGATGGTGGTGGTGCTAATATAGAACTGAATCTCAAATTATATTTCGCTCCTCCCCAGCCAACGTCAGAGGCACACACTCTCTCTCTCTCTCTCTCTTTCACCTGTATGAGTGTGTGTACCCTTTATTCCCTCTCTCACCTGTGCTCACTTCACCCCTAAATTTTCAGAAGACTCCCTCTCTCTCCTTGTCTCTCGCTCTTTCTCACCTTCACCAATCCTCGATAACTCACGATCTCCATTCACGAGACTGGTGGTCACTTCACCCTTAATGTTAGGAGATGCTCTCTCTCTGTCTCGCTCTCTCCCTCACCTTCGCCAATCCTCGATAGCTCATGATCTCTACTCACGAGACTGGTGGTCACTTCACCCCTTAATGTTAGGAGTCGCTCGCCCCGACGTCACCATTTCCTATTTCACTATTCCCCTATTTCTCTATTTCTAAGACAGTGTACACTTGTACACTCCCACATGGAATCGGAGGACCAATGAAAATGATTCAACTCGAAATTCAAATTCTGTTCCATAGAAAATTATTAGAATACAATTTTTTTAAATAAGTCAACTTCGAATGCTTAACGCGAACTACACGCTTTTATTGTTAGAAGAAAAAATTAAAGAAAAACAAAAACAAAAAAAAAAACAAAACAAAACCCTTAATAAAAATAAAATTAATTTAAAAGCGAACAAAATCAAATAAAAAAAAAATGAGTTCTAATTCGGGGAAATTTTGTGTGTCCTGTCAACGAATGATCCCGGCAGGAGTACAATGGAAGCACCACGTTCGCACGGAGCTTCACAAGCGGCAAGCTATCGAGCCTCTGGATGGTAGAGTTAAAAATTTCGGATGGATTCAAGGGGCGAATTCTACATTACATGTACTTCAATGACGGTTTGGATCTGAGATACCCAGAGGAATTTCTTAGTGAGGCAGGCGAAGCACTTAACACCCACCTAGCCACGGTACTGCAAAGCTATGTCTCCGGTAAAATTAATTACGAGTTATTTGCGGAATATATGCTTGTTAAAGAAGATGAAATTAAACAAGAAATTGAACAGTTCCAAAGCAAAATGGAAGTTGTGACAAATAATTCGGACTTAAATCAAATATTTACTAATCACTCTCTTCAAATAATGGGTAGAATGAGTGAATTTCGAGAACGTGATAGTTTCTGGACGCTAGTTAGAATTTTGCGATTGGAAATGAATTTTAACCAATATAAGCCGCTGGGAGGATCTTCATATATTCCGTTGCCACGCAAGCTCGCCCTAAAAAAGCTATCGTTAATGTCCAGAACAATGATTCATTCTGCTTTAAATGGACATTGATTGCGGCATTGTCTTATCTTTCAAAACGTCTTTATAGATCTTCAACCTATAATGTTGATATTAATTCAGAGAGACTAATATTGCCATGCGGAATAATTCTGGATTTCAGTGGCTTGACCTTCCGCCTAAAATAATAGATATCAGTATATTTATGCGAAATAATGTGGGGCTAAGTATCAATGTTTTTGGATACGATGAGGAAACTGAAAGCATAATTGGACCGCTTTTTAATCTGGACGGGAAAAGCTCATACATATTAACATGCTCTTCCTGGAAGAAGAAGGTTTGGACACTACACGTGGATAAAAATATTTCCAGGTAAGCATTAAAGTTAATTTTATATATTTATACATACATATATATATATATATTTATTTATTTATACTTATTTGTTTTATTTAATAGGCTAATTTCTTCGCAAAGAGGGTCTCATAATGGACAACAATGGTTTTGCAATAGCTGCTTAAATTTTTCATCGAATGCAAATAGCGCATCTCGGCACCAGGAGATCTGTAGTGGAAAGATCTCAAGGCTCCCCAACCCCATCAAGTGACATTAAAATAACGGCGGTGCGGCATCAACTTCAGGTTCCTTTGTGGTGTATGCAGATTTCGAGTGCTTGCTTAAACGTAAGAATATTGAAGTAAGCCCTTAGCTATATAATGTAAACGAGCACGTAGCAATATCATATGCTTACTTTATAAAGTGTGCATGATTCTAATTTAAAGGAATTTAAATTAGAAACTGGTGGTGGTAATGTAGCTATAAATTTTATTACTTCCCTTGTGACTAGTCTAAAAAATACACAATAATTACTTGAGTAAAGTTGTCCCTATTGTAATGAATGCGGAAGACGAGTATGACTTTGAGTATGCGATAAATTGTCACATTTGTGAAAAGGTTTTAGCACACGACCGCTTTCGCGATCACTGTCACTTCACAGGTAGATATAGGGTGCAGCCCTCTAAATCCAATTTAGAATTAAAGACATTAAATTTGTTCCCAGTTTTCTTTCACAATTTTTCAAAGTATGATTGTCACTTGTTTATTAAGGAACTGACACTTATACCTGGAGAAATTAAAGGTATTCAATAAACAAGGAACACTTCATTTCAGTGTCCAAAATAATAGAAAATTAATGTGGGAATAATTTTGAGATACGTTTTTAGATACATTTAGATTTATGGCGTTTAGCTTAGATAGTCTAGCATCTAATTTAGATGATGGAGATCTTCATGTAATAAGAACATATTTTAGTTGCGAAAATGAGTTCAGGCTTATGCGTAAGAATGGTGTATTCCCTTATGAATACCTAGATTCAGAGCAGAGACTTGATGAAACTTCTCTACCGCCAAGGGGTGATTTTTTTAATCAGTTAACTGAAATGGAGTGTTCTGAAGAGAATTACGGTCACGCACTTAAAGTTTGGTCACAATTTTCTTGTAATTCTCTAAAGGAATATCTAGTTATATTTAAAAACTGATGTATTACTATTAACTGACATTTTTGAAAACTTTCGGTTAATTTGTATTCTCTTGACCCAGCTCATTTTTATACAACGCCAGGGTTGTCGTGGCAGGCTATGTTAAAGACGACAAGAATTGAATTGCAATTACTTACAGACATTGACATGTTCAAATTTATTTAAAGTGGCATACGAGGGGGTTTAGTACAATGTTCTCACAGATACACGAAGGCAAATAATAAGTATTTGTCAGATTATGACGAGAATAAAGCTTCGACTTATCTCATGTATCTCGATAGTAATAATCTCTATGGCTTCGGGATGAGCGAAAGCTTACCATACGCGAGCTTTGAATGGATTCCCCCCACAGACGTAAAAAACTTTAGAATTGAAAATATCCCAAGAGATGGCCCATATAGATACATTTTAGAAGTTGACTTAGGCTATCCGTATAGCATTCATGACCTACATGTCCCTCAAATAAATTAACATGTTATAATGAGAAAGTAAAAAAATTGATTGCCGACCTCGGAAATAAAAGAAATTACATTATCCACCATACTGTACTACAGCAATGTCTGTATAATGGGTTGCAGCTTAAGAAAATTCATAGAGGGGTGCGGTTCAAGCAAAAACCTTGGCTGAAGCCTTATATCGATCTGAATACTTATCATCGTTCGATGGCGAAAAATTCTTTCGAAAAAAGCTTCTTTAAGCTCTTAAATAACGCTGTCTTTGGAAAAACCATGGTGAACTGGAGGGGGCGGATTCGCAGGATAATAATGCCGGCTTCGTCGGCTGTAGTGGTAGGGGGCTGCTGGTCGCTCAGGTTGGAGTAGAAGGCTGCGGAACAAATATCCCCGGTGCCAGAAGAAGCAGAAGTCGTCGCAGCTTGGATTCACAAAATCTGTTTATTCAATTGCAGTGGTTGCTTAAGACTAATTTACAAGAGGGAAAAGAATGCAGCATCAGCCGGTGGAGAGGCGCCCTTTCCCAGCTGGAATGTAGGGAGCGCGAAATAGACGAGGAGAGGAGAGTAGGCGAGCGCGAGAGCGAGGACGCTCGCTCCCACACTGACTCGGAAAACTAAGCGCCCTGTGGCGCGAACATTTTCCCCCCCCCCCTGGCGCAAGCAACGAAAGGATCTGCTGCGTCAGGCCTCCTGATATGCGCCGGAGACAGTCCATCCGGAACACAGTGTTCTGCGCAATCGGCAACCCATCTTCCAGTTTTAGGAACCCCGGTTGCATAATTTTGAACACGATGTCCGATCCCAACACGAGGGAGATGGTTGCTGGGCGGTGGAAATGTTCGTCGGCGAGGCGGATATCCTTGAATTTCGCCCTTACGGCGTCGCTCAGAGCCCGCGTAGGAGTTCGAATTTGTAGGCTTGGTCGATCTTTAGGACGACCCCGAGGTGGAAGTCTCCTGTTCGAGACTGGATCGTCGCCGAGCAAAACTCTTGGCCTCCCACTTTGGTAATGGGCAGCCAGAAAGCGGATGCCAAGGAGCGATCGATGCTGCTCACCGCCATGCATGGGTCGATCATCGCCCCGGTCTCGAAGGTGGTGGACCCGCGTCAAGCACGACGACCGCTGTCGGGAGGATGTGAGTCACCTTCTGCTTGACCCACGTGGCGACGGATGGAGTCCTTGCGGAGTCCTCCAGACGTTGGCGCTCGATGATGCTCCGAGATGGCGACGGAGACCGAGAGACGGACATGGCAGATGGGGGCGGAGGCGGTCTCGACGCTTGGCGGCGGATGCGTGAGGGGCGAGGCGGAGATGGAGCTGGTTGAACGGTGGGCCGTGGCGCTTGCTCCTCGTGCATGTGCAGCAGCGTGTGGTGGTCTCCTCCGCATTTCTTGCAGCCGTCCTCTCTGCGGCAGGTTCCTCCTGAGTGCTGATGTGCGAGGCAGTTCGAACAGTACTTATTAATAAGCACTGCTCGAAGGCGCTTTCAGCGCTCAGCTTCTGGAACCTCTTGCACTTCCGAAGAGGATGGATTCCACGGCAGACTCGGCAGCGGTAGGATTGAATACCTCGGGTACGCCTGCTCTCCAACGATTGGGCGGAACGAGGACGAGGAGCCATGTCGGGAAACTTGTTCTGCGATAAAACAAAGGACAAGAAAGAAAACTTGTTTTAGTATGGGTGGACTACACTTTGGACATTGAAACGCGAGGACTCTAATCCCTAGGAACGGAGGATACTTGGTTCTCCGCAGGAGAAGGATAACTTTATGGACTGGGCGCTTTATTGTTCCCCGAGCTGTGCGAATCTCAACGACTCGAATGCGGTCATCGACTCCTGGGAAGACAGACACAATTCTGCCGAGCCGCCATTCGTTCGATGGAAGATTGTCCTCTTTGACGACTACCAAGTCGTCGATTTGGAGGTTCTTGGTCGGAAATTGCCATTTATTGCGTTTGTGGAGTTCTTTTAGGTACTCCTCTTTCCACCGTGCACTAAACTGCTGATGTTGGGCCTTCAAATGTTGCCATCGATTTATAATCGACTTGGCTTCGCCTTTTATTTCGGGCTCAGCCGTGGAAAGCAACGGCCCGCCAATAAGAAAATGGCCTGGCGTGAGTGCGAGCAAGTCCGTTGGATCTTCGGACATCGGGGAAAGCGGCCTGGAATTAAGGCACGCTTCAATCTTTGCAAGAAGTGTGGCAAGTTCTTCGAACGTGTATTTGCGGGAAGCGGTGGACTTATAGAAAAGCGTTTTGAAACTTTTAACACCCGCTTCTCACAGACCTCCCATATGCGGAGCACCTGGGGATAAACCGCCACTCTAGTCCCTGATGGCTATATGCATCAGTCACGGACTCCTTCATGGCTTGTAAAAGTCCCGAGAAAGCAGAGTTGCTGCACCCACAAAGGTTTTGCCATTATCCGAATGGACCCGCTGAGGACATCCGCGCCTAGCTACAAAACGAGCAAAGGCCGCGAGGAATTTCTCGGTTGTGAGATCGGAGGTGGGTTCCAAATGGATAGCCTTCGTAGAGAAACACACAAACACACAAACATATCCCTTCGTAATGAGGCACGCTCTCCTGTATAATTCTTGATCTCAAAGGGCCGGCATAATCAATGCCCGTGTACGTGAACGCCCTTGAGAACGAGACTCGGTCTGTCGGAAGATCGCCCATGAGCTGTGTTTGTAGCTTCTTCTTGTGAATCGTGCAGATCTTACACGAATTCACCACAGCTTTCACCAAATTCTTGATTTTAGGAATCCAATACTTTGATTGGATCAGGCGTACCATTAATTGGCTACCGCCGTGAAGAGTAATCTGGTGAGTAAATTGAATGAGAAGGCGAGACAGTCTACAGGCGTACGGAAGAATTATGGGATGGCGCTCATCGTATTGTAAACCTCTGGAGGCGCTGAGGCGACCACATGCTCTTAAAAGGCCGTGTTGGTCGATGAAAGGAAACAAATTCGCTATCGGACTCGACACTGGAAGGGCTTTTTCTCTTCTAGGTGCTTCTGCTCCTGGCCGTATGCTCTGCGCTGCGCAATGGAGATCAAAACTCTCTCTGCCTCTCGGATCTCATCCCTAGTGGGTCTTGAACTGGGCGAGACCGAGCTCTTGCGGCAGCGGTTCAAGAATCGGAAAACATACGCCAGGACCCGCAGTGCTTTATCTAGCTTGGAAAAACGGTCTAGAAAATCGTCAGTGGGCGTTTGACTAAAATGAACTTTTACTGTTCGCTGCTCTAGGTCGGTTGTTGGATGAGCGTCGCTTTGCGCTGGCCATAGATTTCTTGATCTTTGTAGCCACTCTGGTCCTTGCCACCAAAGTTGACTGCCAGCTAGCTCTTGCATAGATACGCCTCGACTGGCTAAGTCAGCGGAATTATGGTCGGAACGAACGTGTGCCCAATTGTCGACAGATGTTGCCAGAGTTATCTTGGACCTCTGTTGGCCACAAACGTGGTCCAGTGGCAAGCTGGCTTCTTTAACCAAGCCAGAACAATCGTAGAATCGGTCCAGCAGTAAATTTCGGAACTGGCTGTCGGCATATTTGGAAGTATTGCTGTCACCATTTCGGTTAGCAGCACGGCACCGCAGAGTTCTAGCCTTGGAAGTGAGACGGTTTTGACCGGAGCGACTCGGGTCTTGGCTGTGAGAAGAGACGTCAAGATCTTGGAACCGATCTCGACTCGTAAGTAAATAGCCGCTCCATATGCTTTTTGAGACGCATCGCAAAACCCGTGGTGTTCAACCTTGACCTCTGGTTGATACTCGACCCATCGAGGAACACGGATCTTGTTGAGGTCGGTATATTCTTGAAGGAAAGTTCGCCACTTCTGACTCATTTCGCTGGGAATATTTTCATCCCAGCCCAACTCTTGCAACCAAATCTCCTGCATAAAGATTTTGGAACGGATGATAAAGGCGCAAGCCATCCGGCAGGATCGAACAATTTGGCGATTTGGGACAGAACTTCACGTTTTGTATAAGATGGTTCGAGTCCTATCTCTGGCGGGACAAAATAGAATTCGTCGGAGATAGCCTTCCATCGAATACCGAGCGTTTTCGCCGTGCTTTCGGCATCGATGTCGAAAACTCGCTGTGCAGGAGGTGCTCAGCAGGAATGTCCCTTAGGATGCTCTTTTGGTTGGCAGTCCACTTTCTCAGTGGGAAACCGGCGGAGCCTAGAGCTGCCTGCAGCTCTTGGATGGACAGTTGAGCTTCTTCTAGTGAGCTGGCACCTGCCAGAACGTCATCGACGTACATATCATGTCTAATGATCTGGCTGGCTTTTGGAAATCGCCCTTGTACATCATCTCGCGAGCTGTTGCAGGACTCGAATAGCGAGGAATGGCGCGCAATTGACCCCGAAGGTAACTGTTTGGAGCTCGAAATCTCGGATCTCACCTTCTTTGTTTCGGAACAGAATTCTCTGAAAGGGCGTATGCTTTGGATCGACCCATATCTGGCGATACATTTTGGTAATGTCCGCACTGAAAACATATTGGAAATACCGCCACTTCAGGATCTGTATCGTCAGATCGGATTGTAGGACTGGACCAGCATGAAGTATATCGTTTAAGCTGGTCCCATTTGCCGAAGGGCTTGAAGCGTTGAATACAACGCGAAGCTTCGTGGTGGTGCTTTCGGGCTTAATTACCGCATGGTGTGGAAGGTAATAGGTAGGAGAACTGTGAGTCGAAGGAACTTCTTTCATATGACCCAGATCCAGATACTCTTGAATCACGCTGTCATACTGCTCGTTTAGGGAAAGTCTCTTTTAAACGATTCTCGTTTCTAAGAAACTGAGCTAACGCAATGGACCTCGAATATCCTAGATCGGATCCGGAATTTTCAGGGTCGCAGAAAGGAAGCGTCACCACGTACCTCCCGCTTGCGTCTTTTTAGTAGTTTGACGAAAGTTCCTTTCGCAATAGGAATCTGACTCTTTACCATCTGAACTGGTAGATCCTCCACCTCCCAGAACTTGGTGAGAAGTCTGTCTAATGACCCTTCTCTGTCCTGGTTTACCTGCGTCGTGAAGGATGCGACTCGATTGGTTGGGGTATTGGAAATCGGTCCAGTGAGCACCCACCGAAAATGGTTTCTTGACCTAGGAGTGAGCCACAGATATTGTTACGCATGCCGCTCATCAATACAGAAGGTAAAATATCGGCTCCGATCAAGACGTCGATCTGAGAACTTTCATAAAAAGTGGGGTCAGCCCATTGAAGAGCTGGCAGATCTTTTAAAGAATTCTGAGGAATCGTGTAGGAAGGCAGTTTGCCTGCTAATTCCGGAAGGACGTAGGCTGCGGTGTCTAGTTGTAGACCCGGCTTCGTTGGAGATCGAATTGCGAAGTGGCATAACCTGGTGGCCTTCGCGGACACCGACTGGCTTAGACCGGAAACTTGGGTTTGAATGGGTCGGAATGGCAACTTGATTAGATTGAAGAGGCGTTCTGTAATGAACGTTGCTTCGGATCCCGAGTCAATCAGTGCTCGCGCTCGATAGCTGGTCCCCAGATGACAGATGTCAATAATCGCCGTGCTCAGCAGAACAGCTGTAGTGCCTGAGGCAAAATAGTTTTGCACCGTTGAAGTGCTCGCGGATGCATTATGGCTTGAGGGCCATAGGGCTTTACCTTACAGGTAAAGCAGCTGTGTGTGCTGGTGCAGTCACGTAGCTGGTGGCCTCTCGCAAAGCAGTTTAGACATAGCTGCTTCCTCTTTATGTACCCAGAACGTTCGTCAATTGACATTTGCAGAAACCGCGGGCACAACCTGACCGGATGGTTCTCCTTGAGCATAAGTCACACCCTCTCGGCTTGAGCTAACCTTTGTCTCGAAGGACTGAAGTTTTTCGGGACCGATGGACTTGGCTTCATGTCCTCGATGGCCTCTAATGTCCGATATCTTTCATTTAGGAACGTGTTCATTTCTTCCCACGCAGGAATTTCGGACTTGGAAGATAAGGATTGTTCCCATAGAGAAAGGGTCACCTTAGGCAGTTTACTGGCGCACAGAAATACCAGCAAACAATCCCAGTTTTCCGTAGATATCTGGGAATGTGCTAGTGCTGTCAAACACCCTTGAATCGTGGTTTGAAGTTCTTTTAACGCAAGACCAGATTCGTGGGATATAGAACTCAAGTTAAACAAGAGCTTGAGTTGGCTGTTGACTAGAAGTCGCTTATTTTGGAAACGGTCTTGAAGTGCTTCCCAAGCCGTAGCGAACCCGTCATTGGTGAGAGGATTTGGTTACAATCGCCTTAGCCTCGCCACTTGTTTTGGTGATGAGGTGAAACAACTTCTCGACCGGTGTCAGCCTAGGGTTATTGACGTATACTGCCGTAAAAGGTCCCTGAAAGTCGGCCATCGAAGATAATCCCCGACGAAAACTTCCGTATCGCAAGGAGGTAACCGGCAACCGGTCGAAATTTGCGGCTGGGATGAAACTTGCACGGCTTGAGGCGTCGCTCTGTCGATATTTTCGCCAATAAGTGCTGCACATGACTCGTATACTGAATAGCAGTAGTCATATTTTGACTGCAGCAGCGGCAATGTGCTTAGGGATCCTTCTTGGGCAATTAGATCAGAGCACGTTTCATACTCCTTCTCTACTTTGTCCCATAAGGCTCGCACTTGTTGAAGACAGACTTGTAACGTGTGTAGAGACGGAGGAGCTTGTTCAGGAGTATTTATCTTTGCTTCAAAGAGGCTAACGCGATCGCTAACTGCAATAAATTTGTGCAACGCAGCGGTCGCGGCGGTTGGCTGGTCTGGGGATGCCATTTTCTTGCTGATAGCGCGAGTTACCCTTAGAATTCGGTTCCGGAAGCAGAGGATTTTCTGACTTGACTGCAAGTGAAGACTCGCTAGAAGATTTCGTCAACGGTTTCGAAATAACAATTTTGGAGTTGTCTTCGAACTTGTCGTTGGAAGATTCTTTCCTTTGGAGTGGATACCGCTCTGACTGATGGACTTGAGGCCTTAGGTGCTAGCTTAGCGCGAGCGGAAGCGGAGAGGATGGGCTGGTTTTTGTTCTTTCCTGGGGTAGTTGTCGGTTTCTTATCACCCTCACTGGGCATACTAAGCTATACCCTACAAATAGGAAGCCCTGCACGCAAAAAGTGGAAGAAAGTGGAAGAAAAGCTCCAAAAATCGAAAATGTCGCTGCTCGATGGGAGAAAACACCCCAGTCCGAATTTAAATCGATGAATCAATAGAAATCAAACAGCAGACACGACAAAACTGCAACTTGTGTGAAAAATTACAAAATAGTGGAATTCGCACAAGATAGCTAGAAAATAGCTAAAACTAGCAAAAAATGGCTAAAACTAGCCAAAAATGGCTAAAACTAGCTACGGAAATTGGCGGAAATTATAAGCCACTTGTTCGAAACTAGTTCAGGAATACGACACCAAAATCGTAGAAACGGTGCGAGAAACACAAAAAGACCAAAAACACGCCGAAAAAATAGCTAAAAAGTAGCCTGTCGAGCTGGACCAGCTTATCTGCCAGTTATCAGGAAAATTCAGGAATGCGAACAACTAAGAAGGCTAGTGGAACAAAAAGAAACCCCAAAAAAACCAGCCAGCAAAGAAAAAAAATAAATAGCCAAAAATTAGCTTGGAAAAAATCACTAAGAGTTTGGCGAAATTAGCTGACTCTTTATAAAAATTCTTTGGCTTACTTTATTTTAATTTAAAAAAACACCACGAAAAAATAGAAAAAAAAAACTTGCATGGAACAAAGAAACAAAAAATAGAAACCCGCCAAGAAAGCTGAAAAAACGCTAGAAAATAGCTAAGACGTATGTCGATAATTAGTTGCCAATAATTAAAATTTATTCGGCCTGGTCTAAAAAATTTGCTCTCTGATTTAATTTTTCCTAAAATCGTTAGTGGAGGATTTTTTTGTTTCGGCACTGTGTTCTTGAGTTTAATTTCGGACAATGTATAAGTGCGGGTGTGTGTGCACCGGCCCTGTGCAATCACTGCAGCTGGCGGAGGGAACAAAGAGGAATCGACGCTAGACGCCGGCTTTGCCGCTTCGGACTTATACGTATGTTTGTATGTTTAGAATGCAAATATGTAAATGCCTTTAATTTTGTATGTACGTATGTATGTTGCTTCGTGCAGAATAGCGCGAAGTTTGTTGATTAATTAAAAACAAATTAATTGCGGGTTTATGTTTTATTTATTTATTTGCTGAAACTTTTATTGATTTTAAAATATGTATTTATTAGGAATAAATTTTGGTATTTTCGCCTGTTTATGTATGTAAAATATTTAAATATATTTGTTGGTATATGTTTGGAATAAATATATTGCAGATTGGGTATAAATGATTGTTGGGTTAATATATTTAAATGTAAATTGTTTTTGGATATATATATATGTGAAATAAATGTAGCGATATGTAGATATGTATGTATATTTGGCAATTATGTATTTATGTAAATTTGCCGGTAAAATCGTAGTTTGTGTTTATGTAAATAAATGTACGAAATTGTGTTTATGTAGGAATTGAACTTTGGCGAATAAAACTTGCAGTTTAGTTAAAATTTTGGAACTTTTATGTATTTGTGAGTGTGTGTGTGTATATATATGCGCTTGGGCACCAGCAGGAACGCAGAGTATAAGAAAAAGAAATGTAGGGGGCCGTTTTTGGCAAAGTACTATTTTTTACGAAATTTGCACTTTATATTTGGAAATATTTTCTCACTGCGGCTGGGGCGTATATATTTGCACAAACACTATTTTTTCTCACTTTTTTATTAGAAAAAGACACGGATGGAAAACACAATATGGCGACCACGGAAAAAATTGCACTTGAACTTTGGACTTTAGCGAATCACACAGAGGCAAGACTTTCGGAATTGTTCTTTTTCTCTCTGTGTAATTGCTAATATGATAACTCGTACTTATCTTGAAAAATCCGCGAAGTGTAGCTGGTAGCGATCAGGATTGATCCGGCTCGAAGGACCATGAACTGGAGGGGGCGGATTCGCAGGATAATAATGCCGGCTTCGTCGGCTGTAGTGGTAGGGGGCTGCTGGTCGCTCAGGTTGGAGTAGAAGGCTGCGGAACAAATATCCCCGGTGCCAGAAGAAGCAGAAGTCGTCGCAGCTTGGATTCACAAAATCTGTTTATTCAATTGCAGTGGTTGCTTAAGACTAATTTACAAGAGGGAAAAGAATGCAGCATCAGCCGGTGGAGAGGCGCCCTTTCCCAGCTGGAATGTAGGGAGCGCGAAATAGACGAGGAGAGGGAGAGCTGGCGAGCGCGAGAGCGAGGGCGCTCGCTCCCACACTGACTCGGAAAACTAAGCGCCCTGTGGCGCAAACACATGGAAAATATTGAATTACGGAGTGTTATTAAAATAGTTAGTTATTGGGACCCTCCTCAGACTAATAATAGAGGTCGTAAAAAACTTTGTGCTCGATCTTTACTTTCAAAAAGTAATTTTCATAGTGCCACAAAACTTATGAACGATTTTTATACGATACAGATGAAAAGAATGCCATTTGTATACGATAAGCCAATATATCTAGGATTTGCTGAACTGGAGTTATCAAAATGGAAGATGTATGATTTCCATTATCAGTACATGAAACCAAAATTTCAAAAAAATATTAGATTGAACTATATGGATACCGATAGCTTTATTTACACAATTAAAACAGATGATTTTTACAGCGATATTCGAGACGATATAGAATTTAAATTTGACATATCTGGATATTCTATAGAACGAGCTATATTGTATGATTTTAAAATTTGTAATAAATCTCTAGTGGGCTTTTTTAAGGATGAGCGTAATGGTCGACCAATGAGTGAATTCGTTGGACTTCGCCCCAAATCGTTCATGAAATCTAAGGGTGTTACAAGAACGGCGTTAAAAAGTCTAGATATTAAAAAAAATAAAAATATTCTTTTTAGTGAAACACTATTATATGGGTTTATTACAATGTTTAGATCTAAAATGCATACCATAAATACTTTTAAAATGGCTAAAATAATTCTTGATGCTAATGACACGAAGAGAAAGGTGCAAGCTGATAAATTTTCTACCCTCCCATACCATCATATGATTTTAAAAGAAAGAGAGCTCAAGTCAAGTATTCAAGTGCTTGAGGGTGAGTCACTCGTTTTAGGGAGAGAGCTAGCCGATATGGAAAAAACATGTTCCCCGCACAGACCAACAACAACAGAAAGCGCTACTACTCGCCTCCCTAAAAACTAAGATAGAAAATCTTGAAATTGAATTATTTTACAAAACACTTGAATTGGAAATGTTTTATAATAAAATACCCCCCACCCCCAAAAGACATAGACAATTTTAAATTTTAAATTTTAAGACAAAGAAAATGTATTTCACATGTATTATTTGTTTGTAGAATAAAAAATGAAAATAAATAAATAAAAAAAGAAAAGAGTAATAAATGTGTTGAATAGTATTTTAAAATAATTATAGTAACATATAATGACAAATTTGTTAGTAAACACATGCAAATATACCAATATAGGATAAATTTTAAGCAAAACATTTAAATTTTAATAATACATTTGTGTGTGTGTAATTAAAATAGAAATTTTATATATATAAATTTTAAAAATGTATAAAATTATTTTGCAAATAAAAGTTATATTTGTTTCTGTGTACGTGTCAATCTATTTATTTCATTGATCTAATTTTTTTATAGTTCATTTTCTTATTTTTTTGATTCCGCTGCCGCTGTCGCTGCTTATATAGATAATTCCAAAGTTCAATATCATGTAAATTCATGTGATCTGAGGAGGAGGGATTCTCAAAGTAAGGTTTGGCAGGCTTTCCATTTTTATCAAAATCATCATTATCAAGAACATAATCATCATCGTCATCATGTTCATCTACTTATCTATTTTTCTGCTTCTTCTCCCTAACTGATTTCAAATAATAACCTAATTCGTTTTCAGCAGAATTCTGACTGTTATTATTTTCATTAGATGATGGTGAGGGTACATTTATATTTGATTTTAAATTTTGATTAACATCATTTTTATTGAAGCTAAAATTAGAACTATGATTTAAATGGGGTGCACAAATATTTGAGCTTAAAAGTTGTGTTGGCTGATCTAAAAGAGAGAGAGAGAGCGTAAATAAATTTAGAGAAAATCATTTTAATATTTACTATCCTAATTTTACTCACCAATTCTATTGTTTTTTAAGCGAAGGAGTCCAATTTTTTTATTCTGAAAAAAAAGGCGTTTTGTTTTTGTGTTGTGTTAACCTAAACTAAAACAAATTTAGAATTGTCTATAGAGACTAGAAATTTAAGGAGACATATAGTGGGCTTCGGTGAGGCACGTATAACCAGCTCTCTTTTTACATTATTTTTATCGGTCGATGTTAAAATACCCTTCTTAAAGCTTATCTCGTCGATTTCTTGGCAGGTGAGGCTTACGGTATATTTGAAAGCTTTTTTAAGCGTCGAGCGACATAGTGACATTGTAAGCGCATTAAAAATTCATGTTTATAGTCTAGCGTAAAGTAGCGATAAAAACCCCGTCTGCTAGTAATAATTACTCCCCAATCAAATTTTCCTTTTTAGTAGTTGTTCCGTGTATGCTTCTAATAACATTTTTTAAGTCGTTAAAATCTCTCCTACGCTACGCTTGTTGCTAATATTTTCATAATCTTCACTTACGTCATCAAACGAGAATTTTGAGGGTACGTCTGGTCGAGTGGGGCTTGCAATTGGCGGTGTACTGTCTGCTGGCGTTATACCCGATGTACTAAGATCTTCATAGTCATCTGTAATAATTGGCGGAGTTGCTGTTGTTGTTGTTGTTGCTGCTGTTGTTGTTGTTGTTGTTGTTGTTGTTGCTGCTGCTGCTGTTGTTGTTGTTGTTGTTGCTGCTGCTGCTGCTGTTGTTGGTGGAGTTGATGTTGAAGTTGAGGTAATGTTTAATTCTGATGTCCCTGTTGGAGCGGTTGTTGTTGTTGTTGTTGTTTTTGTTGTTGCTGTTGTTGTTGTTGTTGCTGTTGTTGTTGTTGTAATTGGTGGTGTCACAGTTGTGTTGGTATCATTTGTTTCTTCTGCTGTTGGCGTCGTTGTTGTTGTTGGCGAATTTAATAAGGGGTTTTTATCTTGCCCCAAAATTTTAGGTTGTTCCCTTGGATCCGTTTCTGTTTGATTTAAATTACCTAATGTTCCTTTTATGTTAAGCAGTTCACTGTTTTTATGTACATAAAAATTCATTCTTATATTCAATTTAACGTGGTTCGGTAAATGTACCGTCATGTAGGGGGTAGTTAGTGTTTCGTTATATCCACTAAATACATAGCTTGCGTTTAAATTCATGGGTTCATTTGAAACTTGACTAACTGGGATAACGCCCATCTTCACTGCTTTAAAGCAGATGCCCAGAAGCAGTAGAAAAACAAGTCCGAGATACATAGTTTTCCAGCACCCTATTTATATATATATATATATATATATATATATATATATATATATATATATATATATATATATATATATATATATATATATATATGTATGTTCAGCGACCACTTTGGGGACACCAAAATTTTGGGGTTTCCGTTATAAAACTGAATTAAAGAGGACCCAAAAGGATCCACAATAAATTTTGGAGCTCTTCAAGCTTTCCCACGTTATTTATTTACATTTGTGTATGTAACGTTTATTTCAGGACCACGAAATATATATTGAATTTTGGGACTTTGTCCTCAAATTAAACTTTTTATTAAATATATAAATGGGACACTTTTTATATAGGTATAGAATGCTTATTTCTGGGACAAAAGTACAAGGTTGCCACCTGGTTGAACATATTGCTTATCACAACACTATGAGGACACTCCATCGAGTCCCCAAAATTATATTCATATAGACCTTACGTTATATAAATCAGTTGAACTTTTTTTATAAAAAGCCGATTTTCGGGACAACAATTAAAGATTCCCACTCCATCGAGACCTCAAAATGATATTCATATAAACTTTAAGAAAATAAATAAATTTTCCAACTTTGAGGTCGCTTTTGTCAGAATCCTTGCATTGAGAAATTTTTTGGCAAACACATTTAAAAATGGTGATTCGAAGCGGATTCGAGTGTATGACATTCACCGAGGTTTTCAAATAAAGGGTTTAAACATGTAACGCCGTTCTTATTAGGAAAAGGTCCCGTTTTGTTTTTTTTTAACTTTTTTTTTTTTTTGGCGAAAATGAAAAAAATATACTGTAACATTTCATTTTTAAGTTTTTAAATCATAAAAAAAAATAACATTCATGAATAACATTCTTAATAACAGAACTTAATGTTTCTATTTAATAATATTTCTTATTAAGAGAAGATCCCGTTTTGCGCCCTTCAGCTTTTCTTTGGTTGTCAATCCAAGACTTGACTTGCTGGGGTGTTCTATCCTTAAGATGGAGACTCCTGTTGATTACCTCGATGCATTTCTTTAGCGAAGGTAATTTTGAAATTTGAGCTGGTTCGCCAAACTCAAGGCGTTAATTTCTTCAGGAGTCCAGCGCTTTCGTTGAATTTTTCCAAAAGAAGATCCTAAGAAATGGGTTTATTAGAAAATGTTATTCATTTTATTCAGAAGCTTGAAATAATATTTAATAATTTAAGCGATTGTAATCTTAAAGGGTTTTAGCAGAGGATGCATCAGTCTTGGGTCCGAGGGAGCAGAGGACACATCCTGCGAGTATGAATTTAGACTATGCTGGAAAGGAGCTTGCAAATAAATCGACTGTATTGCTTGGAGTTCCAAATGAGAATGATGATTTATTACAAATGTGTGTGTCTGTCAAATTACAAGGATGTGTGAGTTCGTCAGAGTTCTTGCTTGTTGGCGATTTTGTTGTTGCAGTTGCCAAGCCTGCGTTGCTGGTGGTACGTTCATGCCGGGGAGATGGGGCATGTTAACTCCTCCCCCAGTCCGAAGAGAAGGCCATTAAGACGCCGGATCGGAGAAGGGTGGCTAGGCGACGTGTTGTGGTTTTACGCTGAAGTAGTTTTACTGGATTCTTAGGCCTTTGTGCTGGTATTGGTGAATGTTGTTGTTGGTGTACGCCATGAACTCCGACGATATTATGAAGAGGGTGATTTGTAAATGTGTTTATCTTATGCTAACGTTACATTTTGTTTACATATTATCTCTCTATATGTTGTATTTGTTCCTTATTAAATAACAATTTTGGGATAGTGTTTTTGTGTCTTTGTGTCTTTAGTGTCTTTGTTCAATAGTGTTGTCCATCTTGTGTTTCTATATATTGTCTTCTACTTGTTTGATTTTGTTTCGTAGGACTTCTAATGGTACCTTAAAGGTTGGGGGTTTTTGGAAAGATACTGGAACTAGTTTGTTGTCTTCCGGCATATGGGTGATTCCTGTATATCGAGCTGTCGCGTTGTCGGTTTTCCTGGTGTTTATTCAGGCTTCTAGAGAAATTTAATTCGATCTGCCCGTACTCGTACGCTTTCTCGATTGTATCTGGTTTTTGGTTTCTAATGGCTGACCTAAGTGGGTCTTTTAATCCAAATAAGAATGTATTTAAGCAGAACCTGTCATATTGGTCACGTTTGGCCGTAAGGGAATGTCCACTAGGGTCTGCTTCTCTGGCCAGTGACATTAATTCGCTTCTTATTTTCGTGGCTGTGTAATACAGCTTTCCCATACTGAGTCCATCCGGAAGATTATGTAGCTCTCTAACAAGCTATTATTATAGATTTCTTTCCTTTTAATTGTCTTGTTATTGGTTTAGTTATTTTTGTTTAGTTATATTTTTGTCTTCGGGCAGGTTAAGTCCTTGATGGCTTGAATCTTAAATGGGTTTGGTTTGACTCCTTCTTGGGTGACGATATGTCCCAAGAAGTCGATTTCCTTCCCTAAAAAGTTGCATTTGCTGTTGGATTTTTAGGTTTGCGTTTTGGAGTTTTGTGAATACGGATTTAACATCCGCCATATTTTTTTGGAGTGAGGGTGAGAATATTATTATGTCGTCGAGATAGACGAGACAGACGTTACCGACTAAGTCACCTAAGACGTTGTCCATAACGCGTTGGAAAGTGGCAGGGGCGTTCTTGAGACCGAAGGGCATTCTCGTGAACTCATAATGCCCATTTTCGACGGTGAATGCCGTCTTGCTTGCGTCGCGTGGGTTCATTTGAATTTGGTGAAAGCCACTTGCTTAGTCTATGGTTGTAAAATACATGGTCTTTCCTAAACTGTCTAGTATATCCGCAATGTTCGGGATAGGGTATCTATCAGAGACAGTTTTCTCATTTAATTTCCGAAAATCGATTACCAAGCGCCACTCTTTTTCACCTGTGGTGTCACTTTTCTTGGGTACGACCCAGACGGGTGCACTCCAAGGGGAATGGCTATTTTTAATGATATTTTGTTCGAGCATTTTTGAAATTTGCTTTCGAACTTCCTCTTTATGTACAAATGGGTAACGGTAAGATTTTGTGTGAATCGGTATATTATCTGTTGTTGGGATAGAGTGACGGCGTTAGAGAACGTTAGTTGATTGTTTTCGTCGTGGAAGAGCCTTTGAATGACTTGCAAAGTTTTAGAATTTGTTGTTTTTCTTCGTTGTTGAGGTGTTCCGTCTGAATGTTTAATTGTTGGTTGTCCGGTCGTTCTGTATCTGTTGCCGCGGACATGCAGTTTAAGTATTGGTGGGTTCGTGGAGAGAATTCTTCTGCCTGTAACGGTTCCTCGAGGTATAGTGTTTGGATCTTTATGGATATTTGATTATCCAAATTCGTGGTTTCATATTTAAAGTCTCCTGCATGATGATGTTTACTGGGAGTGGTAATCGCATTTCGGTATTTTGTGGCAGGGTATGTAACGTGTCTACAGGATTTGTCCTTGTGAGGATTGGAATGGCGGTTTCTGGTGTTTCTAGTATGGAGTCGGCAAAGTTTATTTTTGTATTTAGGCCGGATAGGAAGTCCATGCCTAGAAGACCATTAAAATGCGGGTGGAAATTGAATAGTAATAACTTGAAATTGGGAATTTTTCCGAATTGTTTGAAATTTATTTCATCTGTATATTCCTGAATTTTGAATGTACTGAGAACAGTGTGGATATTGATATCGGAGGTTACTGTTTTGATTTGGTCTGCATTATTAAGTGCTGGATCTATGAATGAGTAGGTAGATCCAGTGTCTATTAGGAATTTGAGAGGGTTTGACACCATGGGGTTTGGTGATAGGAGAACAAATGGCAAGGAAGATCCATGAGTCTTCTTGCTTATGTAGCCGACTGGCTTCCCGAGGCTTCTAATACAAAATTTGCGTTATCGTTGATGGTACATAGGGAAGCGCTTGAATTATGGTTGTTCCTTTTTTGGTGGTTTAGGGTCTGAGCTGATCTGTCGCCATTGTGGAAGGGGTTCGAATTTTGTTTAGAATTTTGTTGATGTGGGGAGCGTCTGTTATTATTGTTGTTAAAGTTCTGTTGGCGCAGTGGGTAACGACCACTATTATTTTTGTTAAAATTTTGTTGTCGTTGTGTAAAACGACTATTATTGTCATTGTTGTTGTTATAATGTCGTGGTACATGACGAGCGTGGTTGTCATTATTATAGTTTTGTTGTCGTGGTATGTAGCGGCTATTATAGTCACCGTTGGTTTGTTGTCTTTCGGCATATGGGTGATTCCTGTATATCGTGGGTATTCCTGGTGTTTATTCAGGCTTCTAGAGAAATTTAATTCGATCTGCCCGTACTCGTACGCTTTCTCGATTGTATCTGGTTTTGGTTTCTAATGGCTGACCTAAGTGGGTCTTTTAATCCAAACAGGAATGTATTTAGGCGGAACCGATCATATTGGTCACGTTTGGCCGTAAGGGAATGTCCACTAGGGTCTGCTTCTCTGGCCAGTGACATTAATTGTGTAGCTCTCTAACAAGCATTTCCTCTGTTTTCTTGCTAGAGTATAGTCGTTTGAGGTTTGCTTTGATGTCATCCCAGGTGAGGAGTACATCGCAGACGCTCAGCGCTTCGTCTGCTCTGCCTTTAATTTTGTCACGGATAGTTCCGAGGAGGTACTGTCCGCATGGTGTTTGGTCCACTGACCCGGCTAATAAGAGTAGCTGTTCTACTCTAGCTATAAATCTATCGAGATTGTCAGGTGGGCCATCGTAGGTGGGTAGTTGATTAACAAGGGTAGTATCTGTTGTAGGTTCAGGCTGGTGTTTGAAAAAGTTGATGAATTGCCAACGGTGAGACTATTGCTTTGGGGTTGAACGATCTGGTTTTCCTCTTCTATTTCCATCTCTTCCCTTATCTCAGGTGGACAGGACCCGCTTCTTAGCCCTAATCTGCCCCTAACTGACCTACTAGTGGTGGCTTTTTCGACATTTAGATGTATTGGCAATGGAAATGGTATGTGTATAGTGTATATAAAATAGTAATAATATGTAAAATAGTAATAATATATGTATGTGTGTATTAATAGTATGTATATGTATTCTAGTATAGGGAATATTTGTTTGATTGTAAATTAGTATGGTAATATGGTGTGTTATAATATGTGATTCTATGTATGTGTATCTATGTTTGAATGTAAGAAAATTCGTATGTATGTACAGGGCCTCTATTTATATATATATGTGTGGCAATATATGTATATGTGTATGTATGTGTATATTTACTACGCGGTTTCCTCTATTCTTTGCTTCTTTGTATATGTGTATGTATGCGTGTATGAAAAGATGCTGTTTCCTTCCACCTTTGTTGTTTTTTGAATGCAATCGACTTCAGCTGTAATGTATGTGATTTAGTAAATATTTTATATTTTATATTTAATAGGTTAGTGAACATGTGACAACAATAGACGTTAAGTTGTTTGGGGATTGTTTGGTTGTTCCCTTTCTGTAGTTTTCTCTTCCTTTCTTTCTTTTTTTTTTTTATTTTTTCTTTTTGTGGTGCGTAGTGTGCGAAAAGGATTCAACAGTGTACAAGACACGCGGAATCAAGTGTTGCTTTGCCATTCTGCTGCGTCTCGTTCTCGCTCACGGTGTATACCAATGTACACAGACGCACCAAGAATTTCGCAAGTCAGCGTAACACTAACACATAGATATTGACAGCTAATGTACACAGACGCACCAAGAATTTCGCAAGTCAGCATAACACTAACACATAGATATTGGCCGAAGGAAAAGTTTCAGCGGTTTTATGACTTTTATGTTTTAATAGTATTTGTGCAGGTTTAATTTATTCATTCACTTTTATAGTATTCTTGTTTTTATGTATAACACAATGTAAATTGATAAATGAAAACGAGCCCGGTGCCTTAACAGCGATTGTTGTACACATATACGGTCGTTAATCACACAACTTACATTTATCTTTATAAACCACTGTGTGCGGATGGTCCCGGTGCTTTGTCGGCGATTGATGCTGATGCACGCATTGGTGCGTCGGTGATATTCAAGGGCACGTTGTTATTATTATTTTTTCTTGTGCAGCGAGTTTTGGTCCCAAAGAAATCTAATTCTGATCCGTATTTTTTACTTCCTTCTGCAGCGACGGCCAAAACTTGAAAGGACAGAGACGTGTGGCTGTCAAATCAAATTCTGCCGGCGTCGCTGCCGACACATGTATAAAGAGAATATGTGTATTCTCGGCTGCATTTGCTCTCGCGACACTTGTAGTCAGTGTAAAGCAGCAAAACGTCACGTTGCCTTCGTGCTTTGTAGCTTCGCACACAAGCGCAACGCTTCCATTGTGTGTGTTTGGACACCACTGCACCTGTGTGTTCTTTCTAAAGCTACAAAACACACTTGACAACAGCGGCGCAAGGCTGTCGTCGCGTCAAAACGGTTCTTCTCAAAACTACAAAACACAACAACCAATCACAATGCAATTATAGGCTGATGTAACATTACCATAGTGACGAAATTACTACTCTGATGAAAAACCCAAAAGGATACCCATACTCTCACACACGCATCCAACACCATGGTACAATACTACACACATTAAATGCTCTCCGACATACACATATACGGTCATCGCACACAGTAGTTTGAGATGTCAAATTTTTGATTTCTTTATTATTTATGTTGGTTCCTTTTATGAGTTGCTGTGTATGGATGATCCCGGTGCCTTATCAGCGATTGATGTACACATATACGGTCATCGCACACAGCAACTTATTGGTATAATTGTTGTAAATTGTCACGTACAAGCGATCCCGGTGCCTTATCAGCGGTTGATGTACATATACGGTCGCTTGTGTGGCAATTAGAATTTGATTTTGTCTGTTTCGCTTATTTTATTTGCATACTTTTGTGTGCGGATATGTATGCACATTTTGTAGTCTTTGTGAACTGTTGGTTGCGTTGCTTGTTGTGCCTTTTGAACTCCTTTTGAACTCCCATTTGCACTTGCACGTCATAATATTTTATTTGTTGTCACCTGTTCACTCACCTCACCCTAAAAGGAAGTTAGAATGATAAGCGTAGTGGGCATGGTTAATCCCTTGTTCGTAGTCCGGCTGCGCCATCGGATCCACTTTCAGATTTGTTGTCCGAATAGTTTGACCCGGAGTCTTCGAAATCATCTACAAAAAACATAAAAACATAAAAAAATAATTCTTATTTAAATCAATTTTTACATAGATTATATTTAAAGTAAATAATTAATTTAATTCTTTATACTCGAACATGCTGCTCAATGAATAAAATTTTTTTTTTTTGTACAAAAAATTGTATTGCAAGATATTGTGCTTGATTAGAGCCAGATCAACCACATACAATTACACTGATCGACAAAAAGAATAAAAAAAATCTTTACCTGTACATTGCTAGTCCGAAACTGAAAACTTTCCATCACGTACAAATTTTGAGGAAATCGCCTTTCTCTCTGATTTCATCAATTAATTGTTTCCTCAATTTGTCATTTTTTGGAAGACAATTAAATTTCTTCACTGCGCCCTCATTCTTATGAACGAGTTGCAAAAGGCGTGCAAATTTTGTTTGCAGTTTTTGACAGAACATACAAAAATGTTTTTCGATTTTTCTATCAATTTTGTGGTTGGAACAATCAAGTCTCTTACGTCATATAAAGGAACATCAGACTTATAAGAAAATTTTTGAGATGCCGCGGTATTATTTAAAGAGAGATTTGTGGAACTTAGTATATAGGTTGGATCTGTGAAATCTAATTAAAAATTTAATTTTATTAATTTAAAAGGTGCCAAACAAATATTTATGTATAGGGGTTGTCACATAAATTTGTTCCAGCCAAATATGGGTTTTACTTATATTAGTGTATTTTATTTGGAAAAATATTTTTTGACATCCCCGTTCGATTTTTAAATTTCTTCACAGAATATTATTTTTATATAATTTAATAAAAAGGGACAAACAGGAGTTCAAAAGATCTAAAACAGAAGCAAAGCTGTTTTAAGATTTAGAGGATTTTAATATAAATTAGAATGAATTTAAGCTTGACATTTTCTACAATCTATTAAGGACATGTACTATTAGAAAAATGTAGACTAGTTATACGAGTATTAGCATATGTACATAAAAATATAATTGACAAATATAACTTTACGTACTTGCAGAATTTTCTATACTTGAAGATTCTGGGTTTTCACGAAGAGTGGATTCCCCATCTGGTTTTGCAAAAAATAAATTTAATATAAGTTTTAAATTAACAATTTAATAAAATGTTTACAACAAAAACTATTTTCTTCGAGTTCCGCCTCAAAACTGATATTTTATACTAAGTTGAATTCGGTAAATGCTCTGGTTTTCGAATAACTTTGTGTAATATATTTTCAAATAAATATATTTATAGCAGGGAATCAAACCGAATCGTTTTTCGGTTCCGGTACTAGTCCCATACTGAATCTGCTTATTCGGTAAACGGTTATATTTTGGTATTGATGTTTTGGTTCCGGTTCTGGTACCGGTACGCAACGGTACAGTTAAAAAAAATTTCAATGAATACTTTGAAATGATTTATGTGAGTTTTATTTGGAAAAAAGCTTGAATGTAAGATCATTAGATTTTTGATAAAACCATAAAAATAAGATTTTAATTAGATTTTTAACATTTTATTTCAAAGAATAAATAGGGTTATGAGCTTCTTAAAAAACGCGTAGAATGGCGCCAAAAAAATGTCAGATTTACAACTTCTTTAGACAAAGAGTGTTTCTGCTACAGCGACATTTTCTTACATAAGCAGTACATGTGCTAAAAAGGGACGGGAAGAAATCGATATAGCGGAAAGTACATACATATGGGTATTTTTTTATTCAGGATTTTTAACGAGCTTAGTAAATGAGTACCAAAACCGTACCGGTACCAGCAATACGGTAATCGCTCCGAAATTGAATTTGTATTTTGGTCTCGGTACTGGTTCCGGTTCTCTATTAGGAATCGGTTTATTTCGGTTATCCGTTCCGGTTCTGGTTTTATTCCCTGATTTATAGTCGTGTTGTAAGGCGTATATACTTACTTTCACAGTGTACGACATTCCAATCTGTGCCTTCTGGTTCATCAAAAACGGTTAAATTTAAATCTGGATCTGCAAAAAAGAAAATTAATATATTAAAACATTTACCAAATGTATTAGCAAAAAACCATCAAGTTTATAATATACCAAAGGACAGCTTATATTAAAACAAATCTATATATATTCTTTGAATATTGTTGCATTTTTAGGGTTATATCTCGGAAAAAATTTTGTTTTTATTTATAAGCTTGTACAATAAAAAAAAAAAAAAAATAACCTTCCGATTACATATGATCGGATCATAATTAAATGGGATTAAGGATACCAAAATTTCAATTTGGTTTCTGTTTTTGTAAAAGCTAGTTTTTGTTTTTGATTCGGTGCCTTGTTAAATTCTAAACTCAAACAAAACTAGTAGTTACAAAAAAAAAGAGTTACAATTTGCAACGAAACTATTTACAGTCTCTGTGTAAGGCATATATAATATACTTACTTTCACAGTGTTCGATATTTCCAACTGGTTCTGGTTTTGGTTCATCGAAAACGTTTAATTTTGAATCTGGATCTGTATCCAAAGCGGTTGAATTCAAAATTGGATCTGCAAAAACAAAAATTAAGATATCAGGAGAGGTTATATTAAAATAATGTATGTTTAATACTTACTTCCACTGTGTTATATATTCCCAACTGTAGCATTTGGTTCATATTTAACGGTAGAGTTTGAATTTTGACCTGCAAAAAGGAAGTGGTATAAATTAGTAGAGTTATATTATATTAAAAACTAGATTAACCGAAAAAATGTTATATAGAGCGCTAACTTCGGCAATGAGCTAATCAGCTATTAGTAGGTAATGTTGGTATTTAAACAACTAATGTATAAAATACTTACTTTTACAGAGCTTGGAATATGGGCCTAGGCCTTTTGCGTTCTTAGCAGTGGATTCTGAATTTAGATGCGAAATTTAAAATATTAGTTTTAACTTATTTAAATTTCAAAATTGATATGGATAGAAACATATGATCTCCATACCTAAGCTTTTTGAACAGTTGATCACTTGCCAACTTCAACATATGTGTACCTCCATAATCTCTTCAGCTCAGCACGGCTTTGTTAAGCATCGGTCTACCACTACAAATCTCCTCAAATTCTCTTCTTTCATTCATCGAAGTTTCCTTAACAAATGCCGAACTGATGTTATTTTTACTGATTTCAGCAAGGCGTTTGACTCAGTAAACCATTGCCTTCTCCTCCACAAACTCTCTCTTTTAGGATTCCCACCAATTCTACTAAAATGGATTTGTGCATACCTTTCCAATAGAACTCAACGCGTTCTTTTTAACAATCAATTGTCTTCTGTCGTAAATGTGTTTTCTGGTGTCCCCAAGGCAGTCATTTGGGTCCATTACTGTTTGTCCTTTTTATAAACGATCTTCCAAACGTCATGTCTTTTGCCACAACTTTAATGTATGCTGATGACGTAAAATTTGCCTATCATACTCCGATCAAATCTCCCACCTTCGCCTGCAATCTGATCTAAACGAATTACAGTTATGGTGCTCCATCAATCTGCTTTATCTAAACCATGCGAAATGCAAGTCTATGTCCTTTTATCGAACTTCAGCTCATTTTCAACCTTACTATCTTGGAAATTGTAGTCTGGAACGTATTTCCCAAGTCAAAGATCTAGGTGTTTTGTTTAATAGCAATTTATGTTTTAAAAGTCATATCTCCGTTACCATTGGTAAAGCTAGGGGGTTTTAGCATTCATAAAACGTTGGGCCAAAGAGTTCGACGATCCTTACATAACAAAAACTCTATATGTTTCCATGGTTCGCCCTATTTTGGAATATTGCTCAAGTATATGGAGCCCTCAATATATTGAGCAACAAAGATTGATTGAGTCAGTTCAAAACAGTTTTTATTGTTTGCTCTTCATCAGCTGAATTGGGATCCGACTAGACACTTACCACCCTACGCATCTAGATTAAAACTAATTGATTTACAATCTCTAAAACATCGCAGAATGTGCGGTGGAGTAATTCTTTACACAAACTTCTTACAGGTGAGGTGAACTCTCCCTTCTCCTAAGCTACAATGACATCGCTGTCCCTTTGAGATTCACTCGAACTTTTCGCCCAATTCACTTGCCAATATGTAGATCAAACTTTGCCATTCATGGGCCCTTTAGGGTAATGTGTTCAAATTATAATTTGTTATATACTGTGGTTTCTTTCGAAGATTCAATTGAATGCATATCAAGTAAAATTTACTCCTTCCTGGATTCGAATAATTTGTAATAATAATCTCGCTTTGTTAAATTTTTTTATTTATATACATGTACTTTAGTAATAAGCTATGTTAAGGCAAGTTAGCAGTTCATTGTTAACTATAAACCAAATAAATAAATAAATTACTGCGTTGCAAACATCATGGCAAAATTATAATACCCTCTGCAAGGGTATAAAAATGGGGTACAATTTTTTTCAGGTTTTATTTTTATACCCTTGCAGAGGGTATTATAATTTTGCCATGATATTTGCAACGCAGTGAAGGAGGCATCTCAGACCCCATAAAGTATATATATTCTTGATCAGCATCACCAGATGAGTCGATCTAGCCATGTCCGTCTGTCTGTCTGTCTGTCTGTCCGTCTGTCTGTCCGTCTGTCTGTCCGTCTGTCTGTCCGTCTGTCTGTCCGTCTGTCTGTCCGTCTGTTTGTCGGTTTCTACGCAAACTAGTCTCTCAGTTTTTGAGCTATCGGGCTGAAGTTTTCAGCATAGTCTTATTTCTTTAGCACGCAGTATATATGTCGGAACGGTCGAAATCGGACCACTATATCCTATAGCTGCCATAGGAATGATGGCGAAATTAATGTACAAAATTTTGAATTTCTCTGTTTTCAACGAATATCTATAAATTTCGAGATATAGTCATTTTTTATAGTTCTAGAATTACGGTTTTAATTTCATTAAGATCGGACAACTATATCATATAGCTGCCATAGAAGGGATCGGTCGATTTATATGAAAATGTAAAATTCTACATGTAAAATGTAAAATTCTACATGTAAAATGGATTTGTGCATACCTTTCCAATAGAACTCAACGCGTTCTTTTTAACAATCAATTGTCTTCTGTCGTAAATGTGTTTTCTGATGTCCCCCAAGGCAGTCATTTGGGTCCATTACTGTTTGTCCTTTTCATAAACGATCTTCCAAACGTCATGTCTTTTGCCACAACTTTAGTGTATGCTGATGACGTAAAAATTTCCCTATCATACTCCGATCAAATCTCCCACCATCGCCTGCAATCGGATCTAAACGAATTACAGTTATGGTGCTCCATCAATCTGCTTTATCTAAACCATGCGAAATGCAAGTCGATGTCCTTTTATCGAGCTTCAGCTCATTTTCAACCTTACTATCTTGGAAATTGTATTCTGGAACGTATTTCCCAAAGATCTAGGTGTTTTATTTAATAGCCATTTATGTTTTAAAAGTCATATCTCCGTTACCATTGGTAAAGCTAGGGGGGTTTTAGCATTCAAAAAACGTTGGGCCAAAGAGTTCGACGATCCTTACACAACAAAAACTCTGTATGTTTTCATGGTTCGCCCTATTTTGGAATATTGCTCAAGTATATGGAGCCCACAATATATTGAGCAACTAAGGTTGATTGAGTCAGTTCAAAAATAGTTTTTATTGTTTGCTCTTCATCAGCTGAATTGGGATCCGACTAGACACTTACCACCCTACGCATCTAGATTAAAACTAATTGATTTACAATCTCTAAAACATCGCAGAATGTGCGGTGGAGTAATTCTTTTACACAAACTTCTTACAGGTGAGGTGGACTCTCCCATTCTCCTTAGCTACATTGACATCGCTGTTTCTTTGAGATTCACTCGAATTTTTCGCCCAATTCACTTGCCAATATGTAGATCAAACTTTGCCATTCATGAGCCCTTTAGGGTAATGTGTTCAAATTATAATTTGTTATATACTGAGGTTTCTTTCGAAGATTCAATTGTATGCATATCAGGCAAAATTTACTCCTTCCTGGATTCGAATAATTTGTAATAATAATCTCGCTTTGTTAAATTTTTTTATTTAATATGTATTATTATTATTATTTATTATTTATTATTATTATTATTTATTATTTATTATTATTATTTATACATGTATTTTAGTAATAAGCTATGTTAAGGCAAGTTAGCAGTTCATTGTTAACTATAAACCAAACCAAAACCCGTAGGGTACAAGGGTATTATAACTTAGTGAAAACCGAAAATGTATGTAACAGGCAGAAGGAGGCATCTCCGACCCTATAAAGTATATATATTCTTGATCAGCGTCACCAGCCGAGTCGATTTAGCTATGTCCGTCTGTCCGTCTGTCCGTCTGTCTGTCTGTCCGTCCGTCTGTCTGTATGAACAAACAGATCTCAGAGACTATAAGAGCTAGAGCTATTAAATTTGGTGACAACATTCAAATCTGTTGCACGCAGATCAAGTTTCTTTTAAAATTTGGCCACGCCCACTTCCGCCCGCGAAAATCGTAAAAAACGTTAAATAAGCTATATTCGTGATTTTCGGGTTAAAGTTAATATAAATAATAAATCAATAGACTTGTGCGGAAGTGTTCTGAAAATTTGAGTACAATCGGATGATAAACATGGAAGATATTAGCAAAAATGTGCAAACTTTAAGACATCGCTCTTAAACGCTGCTGTTCCAAGCTGTAGCCGACAGGTGGCGTTCGAGCCTTGGCCGCGTTCGACATATAGTTTTATTGAAATTTTTTGTTTTGTTATTTTACCCAGAGAAAAACTAAAAAAGTTATTAAAAAAAAAAAATATTAATAAAATAAAATAAATTAAATAAATACTTACATAAATAAAAATATTATAATAAATAATTTTAAAAGCTCAAACGTTTGGGTACCGGGTGTCTCACAGTCGAGCGCACTCGACTGTAGCTTTCTTACTTCTTTGTTTTGATTTTTGTCATTTGTTTCTACATAAAACATAAAATTGAACAAAAACAGATTTTCTTTAACATCGAGATTTTGAATACGAAGGCCAATGTAGAGCGTGGTCCAGCTCGTCAAGTGTTGCTACTGAATTTGCCTATGAAAAGCAGATATGGGAAGAGGCCGATATAGGGAGCGAACAACAGATGACTCCATCAGTGGGTATCTCATTAGGCGACTTAGACTATACTTAGATAGCAAAAATAAAGAAAATTTACAGACATGGTATCAGCGGGTGTGCTGACAAAGCCACCAAAAGAATTTGTGGCAAAATAAATTCATATTGTATTAATAATTATACAAACCTAGAGTGCTTTCCCTCTCTAGCATGTCTCTCTGAGAGCGGATAGAGAGAGCTGAAAATTTAAGGTCCTTGTCAAAGCTGATGAGACTACCTTATAATAATTGTATCATGCATTATACACAGGAAAAAAGTCGCTTTTTGCCCAAAAAGCGGAATTGGAAAAAGCGACTGCAGTGTAAATGGGGCCTAAAATTTGCAACATCGAAGAAGTTGTTGCCACCGTGTTAACTATTATTACGCCGGATAGTACAATAATAGTATTTCTTTGTTAGAAACACAGTTGCAGTTACAAAAACGCCGTCTGTCTGAACAATGTGTTAGTTTGAATTTACGTATGTACATTAGGGCGGACTTTTTTGCCGATTGGTACCTTTAATTAAAGCATGAAGGAAAATTATACGTGTCGTATAAATAATTTTTAGTCAAACTTTGTGACCGTTGGACACAGAAAGCTATCATTTAAGATTCTGAGCTCATATGACCTTAAAAAAGTCCACCCTAATATCATTCATACATACATACATATGTATGTATATATATATGTAAATATAGGTACAACGTAAATATAGCTTAAGTTAAGTATTTTCATTTTCATCGACATGGGGAAAAGTATCCTATTAACATAAATTTAAACTTTCCACATTTATAGTCATTGCATTACACGCACTTTTACCATAAGTCCCCATAATCAATTATAAATACATATATATTAAAAATAAATAAATATTAAAAACTATTATTTTTATAGGTTATTGAATCTTTGCAGCTAAAAGTGCTCTTTTATAACAGTGAATAAATTTACCAAAATAATACGTACTCCACTGCGTATACTAAAATATCCCCGAAATAGACGCTATATGCCAGAAAATTTTGAGGACTGTCCCTAAAATCAGCCAAAGTTTTTTAAAAGATCGATATATGTACATAAAAAATGTCCCCAACGTCAACGTTGTGCATATACATTGCATTACACGCACTTTTACCATAAGTCCCCAATATTAAACATAGATAAATATATATTAAAAATAAAAAAAATATTAAAAACTATTATTTATTATAGGTTATTGAATCTTTGCAGCTAAAAGTGCTCTTTTATAACAGTAAATAAATTTAACAAAATAATACGTATTTCACTGCGTATACTAAAATATCCCCGAAATAGACGCTATATGCCAGAAAATTTTGAGGACTGTCTCTAAAATCAGCAAATGTCCTTTAAATGATCGATATACATAAAAAATGTCCCCAATGTCAACGTTGTGCATATACATGCAGCAAGTAGGTCTTCTTGCTCACTTTTATTGGATCCTAATGGAGTTCTTGTTTTCGCATCGTTTAACAGACTTTCAACAATTTCTAAATGATAAAATGGTAAATTATAAGTTTTTAACCTTTGCCATTAAAAAAATAAATAAAATTTTTTTTTCAAATTTTGTAATTGCTATGTTTTGTATACTATCAATACATAAGTAAACACATTAATCAGGAATTAACAAAAAAAAAACCTTTTTTATTTAATATTATTGTTGTATTGCCAATTAAAATAAAAAAAAACCCTTTGTTGGAAATTGGTAGTATATAACAAAACCCAAAAATTTAAAAAAAATAATTTTTTTTTATGAAAATGGAACAAAACTTCGCCGACTATCTGTTTTTCTCGGTTGCCATTAAAGATTACTTCATATAATTTAATTATTTGTGAAGTCCCTAAACAAGACATTGATACGGTATGCATATATACAGCACAGAGATGCCACCTTTCAGAAAAAAATTATATACAATTTTTATACCCGGTACCCATAGGGTACAAGGGTATTATAAGTTAGTGCCAATCGAGAATGTATGTAACAGGCAGAAGGAGGCATCTCCGACCCCATAAAGTATATATATTCCTGATCAGCATCACCAGCAGAGTCGATTTAGCCATGTCCGTCTGTCCGTCTGTCCGTCTGTCCGTCTGTCCGTCTGTCCGTCTGTCCGTGTGAAACAACAGATCTCAGAGACTATAAGAGCTAGAGTTACCAAATTTGGTGACAACATTGGAATCTGTTGCACGCAGATCAAGTTTGTTTTAAATTTGGCCACGCCCACTTCCGCCCCCGAAAAGCGTAAAAACTTTATATAAGCTATAGTCGTAATTTTGGCTTAAAGTAAATAGATAAAATAAATAAGTAGGCATTTGCGGACGTTTTCTGAAATTTGAGTAAAATCGGATGATAAACATGGAAGTTATTAAATAATAAAGTTTTCTGTCAATGCTTCTTCTTCTTCTGAGCCACAAAGGCAGTAGCGAAAAAAAGTGTTGCGTGCTTTCGAGCGCAGTATTAATTCGTAAGGCAGCTGCTTTCAGCTGCAGAATTTGTCTTTTGAACGTTGCTTAACATGTTTTTAGCAACATTTGTCTTCATTTGTCAACTTTTTGTTTTTTCCATGTTGGTGTGTTATTTAATTTCACGCACAATACTGGGTACCGGGTATCTCACAGTCGGTGACACTCGACTGTAGCTTTCTCACTTGTTTAAATATAGCTTTAACTTAAGTATTTTTAACATGTTTTCATCGAAATGGAGATAGAATCAGAGTCCGTAATCGTTATAAGCCAAATTATAAAAGTACAATTTTAACCATTATTTTATGATTTTTAAATTTTCTTCAAAACGAAAAGGTTATTTATGAGTATTTTTATAAAAATCTGGTAGTAATCATAATAGCTGAGCAAAAAAATAAAACTCTCAAATTACTATTATTTGAGAGTTTTATTTTTTTGCTCCAAAATAAAACTCTTTTTCAATTTGCGGCTTTGGTATGCATTTTTTTTAAGTTATTCTTTAACCATCGTATAAAAAAATCATAGCATTGAAATGGTGCATGCAATTTGAAAGACAAAAAATACGGTTATCCTTTTTTCAAACATATTTTTCATAAAAAAATACTAGACTAATCTAGGTTTAATATTAAGCTGGTTTTTAATTTTAAAAAACGGTTTTTCATTTTTTTTTTTGTCTTAGATCCAGTCGATATTCGTTCAAATTTGTTTTTGCCAGGTAGAGGAGGTTCAGATACATAAGAAACAAAAAATCTTAGAATGGTAAAAATGTGTTTGCTAGGAAAAATTAATTTATTTTCATTGTTTATCCATTAATTGCTTTTGGAAAGGGGTATATTTTTTTCGTATCAACTCACCATTTGGTTTCCTATTTCACTTTTTTTATTTCTTATTATTTCCACAAATTTTCAATGTAATTTATAAGCGTTTCAGCGTTTCACGTCCGCCTTCGTTGCGCCGACAACTGAATGAACGAAAGCTTACAGCTAGAGACCTCTATTTATTGGGCATCCAGTACACACGCACACACACACACACGCCGCGTCCATAAAATTGATTTCCTTTACATCGAAAACATGGACCAGATGCTCTGGCTCGAGATGTGTCGAAACTGGGAGTCGGTCGGTGGTGACGGGGGGTGGAGTGGACCGGCTCTGAAGTCAAGCAATTAATACTGACCATCTGGCAAGATTTACAGCAACAGCCGCGAGGGGTCGTTTGTTGGTGAGGGGCGCAAGAGGGAGGAGCATAAAAATAGTTTCCCCCCCACCGCACCCTTCCTCACCAAGCATGCATGAAAATAGTTTCCCTTCATCACATAAATTTTGGCCCGCACTCGGCCCGCACTCGGACCGCACTCGGCCCGCACTCGGCCCGCACTCGGCCCGCACTCGGCCCGCACTCGGCCCGCACTCGGCCCGCACTCGGCCCGCACTCGGCCCGCACTCGGCCCGCATAGCTCAAAGAAGCTGGGTCGCGAAATTTTTTTTTTTCGAAATTTGAAAGGTGCCCATTTTGCCCATCGTTTGCCCATGTTTGCCCACCAATTAATTTTTTGCCCACGTCTAGTTTCGAAATTATGGGACTTCGAAAATTTTCGAAACTTTTCGAAAATAAAAAAATGACTTTTTTAAATTTTTTTTTTTGCAAATCGCAATAGAATCGTTTGCCCACTTTTGACCACCCCTTAGAATTTTGAAACAAGTTTTAGTTTAGAAAATATTGAAAGCATTCACTGAAAAAAATAAAAATTTTTGAAATCTGAAAGGTGCCCATTTTGGCCCATCATTTGCCCATGTGTGCCCACCAATTAATTTTTTTTGCCCACGTCTAGTTTTGAAATTATGGAACTCCGAAAAGAGCAATTGCTCTTCCTATAGCAAGAGCAGTTGCAAAAACAAAACGAGCTTGATGAGCAATGACATCAAGGACTTAACTTATTTACACTATTTACATGGGCTGTGACTTAGTCACAATATATATTTGTTGGAGATCTAGGATCAGGTTTTCAGGCCATTATTGCTCCTTTTTTCTTTTCCTACAGCGCAGCGAGTCGCAATGATACCTTTTGGTCTGTTCACTCTCGAATGCTAACTTAAACTTGTTCTCTTCCCATCATTGTGCCACGCTCAGCAGGGACTTCGCTCTCCTTCCCCACAGCGCTCTTAATCAAAAGCTTCTCCCTCCGCCATTCTCTTTGTCATTTCTTTTGATTCTTCTTTTATTTCCATTTTCAATACACTGAGAGTCTTACAAATAATAATTAAATCTTATAATTCAAAATGTTCAGTCTCAGCAATATGTATATGCAATAACAAAAGTAGCGATTATCAGGTCAAACGCGAATGCATATTATGCTGACATGAATAAGTCGAATTGGGCACCGTTTCCCATTTCTGCATAGATCATAATACACAGTAACCCACATTTCTTTTACACACCATTTCGTTGACAAAAGCATATTCTTCATACTTTGTTTAGCTATAAATACCGTTAAGTTTCCTCAATAAAATTAGTAATTGTTTTGACCACAATGCAAGCGTTACTCATTTCCCTGCATTCAACAGAGGCTGTCGCTGAGTCTTCAGACCCTTAAGCACCATCCTTAGTCCAACTGGTTCATGTTCTAGTTGCGGCGACACAAGGCAGACAGTTCATGTACTGTATGCCAGGCACCTTAGCCTACACATTAACATTTGGTGACCCCGACGGTCTAGGAAACATCCTAGATCCTTGAAGGATTTCAATCATCCTTTTTCTCAGAACTCAGATTTATAGCCGTTCCTAATCACAGGAAACATCCGACCTTTGAGGGATTTCAGTCATCCTTTGGTCACAATCTCAAAGTTGTCAATCAGGCGAAACTTTGAGGGATTTCAACATCCTTTTGGCTCAGAACTTCTAGCCGTTGATCACATTCAGTGATCCCTACAGGAAACTATCCTGCACACACTTCTCAGAGTTGTCAACAAGGCGACACTTTGAAGACATCTTCCAAGTCATTGTTTAACTTCTTCGACCATCGACGGTTGCGAACAGGAGCGTATCCAGCTTTTCAGCAAATAAAACACTCCCAACGGGTCAGAAGTGAAGTAACACTATAATGGCTAATACAAAGGAAGAGCAAGCAGTCGCCGAGACGTTAGGCTTGCAAGAAAAGATCAGTCAAGAGATCTCGAAATATATCCGCAACTACAAAAAGGATTCAGCGGAAAGGAAACTAAATCCCACGTATTACCAAACCAAATTGGCCGCCATCGATGACGCATGGAATCGGTTTGCGACGAACCATCTTAATATTCCTGAAAATATAGAACCACTGAGTATACCAAGTTCCACAATGACTGTCGTGCAACATACGAAGAATACAGAGCGAACATGCTCGACAATATAGAATAATCAACAAGCCACGCTGATGCAAATCCAGAAGCGGGAAGTATACATCAGCCCATGATAGCATCAGACAAACTCAGAACGGCATGTCGCCGACAAAGGGCGATATCCGAGTCTATCAAACGCGCTCGGAAAGAGTTTTCAGAGACAGGAAAGACCATCACAAGTGATTTGATAAAATCACTATGGTCTCAGACGCAAGAAATTCATTTTTCCGTTCACGAAGAATACGATGACCCAATTAAGGAAGGATACGATATGCAGTCCTTCCTAAGACTGTAAAAGGAAATTCAAGCGGTCTTAGGGGCAAAAAGCAATATATCAAGCAACGAAGATGTGCACTTGCCCACACCCAAAAAAAAAATCGTCATAGAATCGATACGATTGTTACATGAATTGTATACTTTCGAGTATTAAAAATTTCGTTCTAAGATGCTTATTGATTTTATACTTTCGAAAGTATTATTATTGGTATATTGTCTGTGTTTATTATTTAAGTATTGTTTGCAAATTGGGCCCGCAAATTATTTCTATTACCATTGCGTTTGGTAAGTCTTGTGGGTTCATAGAAAAGAATACGTCTGAAATTTGGCCGGTAAAAATTTTAATTTGTTGGAGTGAGCGGGACTTTAGCTCATGCTGTTCTTGCCCAAAACAACACCAACCCGGCATGCAGACCTCTGGGCTACACACTATATGGTATAATTCGCGGCAAATGTTGCACTAAATATCTTCAACACTCTTGCTCTAAGAAGCGACATTATATTTAGAATAGAAAACAAATGTGAGCCGCTCGCTTTACATCGTGCCTAAAAATATCATTCGTTGGCTGCGATCGAGCGATTGTTGGTTCATCGTTAAGCTTACAAATATTTAAAAATGCGTAATTTTCTCTGCGATGAGTTTTAATTAACGATTGTTTGGGTACCGGGTATCTCACAGTCAAGCACAATTGACTGTAGCTTACTTACTTGTTTAATTTGAATTTGAATTTCAGGTTTCATTGATTTCTATATTTTTTTGTTTATATTTAGTTTTGCGATTATTGGTTTTTTAGCAGTGAGTTTATTGTTACGATCACTAATAAGCGGGTTGTTGTAAACAAAGCGGATTATTTCATTTATTGATTTCCTCATTAATTAATTATAATTTTATTACCAAACCCTTTTAGGTTTATAAAAATCGGACAACTCTACCATATAACTGTCAAAGCAACAATCGAAAAATGAATATTAATATAATATTCGTTATTTTTCAATAATTTTTCGTTCTTAAATAAGATAACTGCCATAGAAGCAATCGGTTAACTTATATAAAGATTTAAAAATGTAATTGTTAATTGTGAAATATAGGTATATAGGTAAATGCAAAAAAAATTGACATAACATCGTTATAACTTTAATTTGACCGAAATGGATCGATTTTCAGTACTCTAATGGCAAACTGCAAGGGTATAAAAACTTCGGCTTACTGAAGCTATATTTTATTGATTTAGTTGCGCCTTATGGATGGTAGTGTGTAACTTTTACTCTCCAACGTTTACAGATTATGATTGTTGATGCAGCCCTCTTTTTTGTATGGTTTCCAATTAATACAAAAAAGCTAATTTCTTTATTTGCAGGTTATTTGACAACGAACGTGGAGCAAATATTCTTGAGATATTTAATGTAATGGTTCAGGAAATTGACGACTTTACAAAGATTATATTAGACAAATGGACTGGGGAATGCTGGCATGGTGTTCAGCAGGATATAGTACTAACGCTGCTGGAAAAAAATGATGCGAACGAGCTCAGAGTAAACTTTTCTGATCGGCTCAAAATTGCCTTAAAAGACATTAAGGTCATTCGCCTTCTTGGCTGTGACATATCTCCCAACTTGAAGAAATTCTTTGCTAGGGAGGAAGAACTCTGGGTACATATATTTATATATATTTATGTTGATGCAAATACATTTATCTATATAATCTTTTTGAATTTCAGAATATACACTTGCCAAAAAAAACTCTGCCTGCATAAATGTTCTGTAACTTTGGCTTCAAAAACAAGGTGCCAAAAAATACATAGAAAATTCTTCTTTTTACAGGAAGTAGTACATTTATCTCACTATGTCCTAGCTCTTAAATTTTAGATAAAACACCAAATAAGTAAAATAATTCAGAATTTCATCCAGAAAAAGTGTGCGTGCAAGCTTTCTAATTGCTTTTTTGGCATTGATACCTGTAAACCAAACTTCGTTTACTTATTGCAAATCATTTTTTTACACGGTACCCATAGGGTACAAGGGTATTATAAGTTAGTACCAACCGAGAATATATGTAGCAGGCAGAAGGAGCCATCTCCGAACCCAAAAGTATATATATTCTTGATCAGAGTCTTCAGCCGAGTTGATTTAGCCATGTCCGTCTGTCCGTCTGTTTGTCTGTCCGTCTGTCCGTGTTGGTAAACAGATCTCAGAGAATGTTGGATTCAAAGTAAATCCTAGTGCTGAAATTGTTTTTTTTTGCTTGCCTCAAGTACATTACCAGTGGCAGTAGTCGCCGCAATAAGTACAGTACAAATTGGGCTGCGGAGAAGTGAATACGTCAAGAATACTTTTCGTACTAATTTTATTGAGTAAGGCAGGGGTTTATATACATGTTCTCGGGTCAAAGGGTATTTACTTAGGTCTACTCTGGGTTACATTTATCAGATACATGGTTTATCCTATCAAAACATTAACAGCTGGATACAGATATGTGAACTACTTAGATAACTAATTCCCGCGAAGTCTGCATGCAATACGTGACCGATCGTGGGATTCATTTACGGCCCGAAGTAACACATGTGTGCACAGGCCTGTGTCGTCCAGATAGTCCCTAGTTTGTTTAGGTAGATGGACAGTGACCAGTCTCAATCTTATCAATAAACTGCCGGTGGCAGCTGCGAGCAATTTCTAGTCCACGAAATTGTACATTCTCCCGCCCGTTGAACTGATGTTCAACAATCATTAATGTTGATTGTAAATGGTTGCGTTGCGAGAGTTGCCGAATTTGCAGGTGAACTACAACCTCGTTGACGTTGTTGAGTCCTTTGCCATTTTTTGACAAAGTGGATGATGCTAATAACCATTATAAATATTAATCCAATATAAATGGCGATGTGATGGTGCTCAATCGTTGAAAGACTGTGTGGTAGCTTGGGAACAGTTCCATCCTTCTTTGAAGTAATTCATTAACATTCAATTTGTTAACATCGACGGAATTTGTAGTCTTGGAGCTTGTCGTCATGATTTCTGTTAGATCGATGTATCCAAACCGAGCATATGATGCCTGAAGTTTAGTTTCTGTAATTTCTCGTGTCGTGATTGTCATTAATGTGTTTTGAATTGTACAACCTTGTAACTCAATGTCGGATGTTCCATCTACACACACAGCAGATAGCTTCAAGCATGAATTTGTTGCAAAGATCCATTGATTTTCGGCATACGTTCCAATCCAGAGAAACGATCTTTTTGTATTGATTATTTTGCAAGAAGCATCCGTTTTATTATGAAATAATTTCATTTCACAACTTGTTTCTGATGAAAACATTGCTTGTTTATTGTAGCAGATGAAGTCATTCTTTGCCCTTTCTTGGCAAGTCTTCATGTCAGCATCAGACATTTCTATGAATTCACCACGATGACTGTTAATGGCAAGAAAGGGTGCCCTTGTTTCTATTGACTGGATCCCATCCCTAGATACGAATGGAATCGGAGTCAGCTTGTAGATGTCCAATACTTGTGATGACAGCAACGGAAATCTGACTTTAATGATGATGCGATCATTTACAATAGCTGCTTCGCCCTTCATCATCTGGTATGACATGAGGATGTTACTTGGAGAAACTGGGAGAATTTGTCCAGCCTTTAGGTGACTTCTTATTTGTACCAATTGCTCTTTTAACTGTCGTGGTGATATTAACATTGGACTTATTTTGTTGTGGCGAATATCTGTCAATATATTAATTATTTCCATTTGTACACGTTGGAGATTCGAAGCCAGCATAGAGAGTTGTGTTGACAGTGATGTATACCAAGACAGTTTATTAAAACGCTACTGGCACTTTTGTGTCAGCAATGTAATCCTCAATCAATTTTAGTCGCTTCGAGTTGGAAACTTCATCTCTTTTATGACATTTATTGTTGAATCTATCAACGACGTTTGATTTTTAATAAGGTTAATAAGTGTTCGTCATTACCCTTAACCTTTGTTATAGTGTCAGCCATATCTTTTGCATATGTTGAATCTAATACGCCAAAAAGACTACTGGCTATATTTCCAACAATATCGAGTGGTGCTCTCTGCTTCCGAGTTTTGCTAATAGCATATTTTCAGCTTGCAGGTCCTCCTCCAGATGCTTTAAGTGATGGTACATTCTTGTACATGCTTCTTTGTGTGGAAATTGTGTGCATAGGTGACCAATTTTGTAACTCCCATAGAAAATGTGTTCATATCATGCCAGTAGGGATTCAAATTGTAGTACACCACTATGGACCAATCCGAGGTGGCGAGTTGACCCTTTCCAATTTTTCGAAGAAAATTCCAGGCCTTGACATAAACTGTGTCACGTTGATTGATTGGGCAACAGTCAGCGGTAACACTAAAATCATTACAATCAATGTCATTGCTAAAGTAGACATTGTTGATGGTCTCTTTCGTTTTGTTGCATGCTCCTCAACGCTGTTGTCTTCAGTGTCCTCGGAGGCTGGGTGTTTATGCACCGGCTCTTCTTCTGAAAATAATGGAGCTATATGCTGGATATCTCGTTTGAAATATCCTTTTGCCGTCTTCACCTCAACTACTCTGACAAAATTGTCCTTTCCATGAAAGACCTTGATGACTCGTCCCATTGGCCACTGCAGTACTGGAGTGTTGTCTTCTTTATTAACACCAACGCTCCTTCCTTAATGTTTGCTGATGATCGCCTCCATTTTTGCCTTTGCTGCAGTTGTTGAAGATAGTCGGTTGACCATTGACTCCAAAAGGCATGTTTGAGCTTAGACACAGCTTGCCATCTTTGCCCCAATGACTGTGGTTGCTGCGAGGGCTCGCTGTCAGCTTGAGCGGTAAGCGGTTCTCCAATAAGGAAATGACCAGGAGTAATAGCGGTCAGATCATTTGGATCCGATGACATCGGAACTAAGGGCCGAGAATTTAAGATAGCCTCAATCTCGACTATAACCGTCTCTAGCTCTTCATAGGTTAGATTAGCTGTGGTGACGTTCTTAAGCAACAAATGCTTAGCTGATTTTACAGCAGCTTCCCATAATCCTCCAAAATGGGGTGCCCTTGGCGGGATAAATTTGAAATGCACTCCTTTGTTGTTGCAACTTTCAATAATTCTTGCTTTGGCTTTCTCCGTAAATATGGCATCTTCCAATTCCTAAAGCTTATTCCTGGCTCCAACAAAATTGGTTGCATTATCACAATGCAGCGTTTGGCATTTCCCACGTCGACTTATAAAACGACGCAGTGCTCCCAAAACGCCTCCGTAGTAAGATCGCTTACTAGCTTCAGATGGACTGCCTTTGTAGCGAAGCAGCAGAATATTGCAATATATGCTGTGTGTGGTTTCTTTCCACGAATTTTATAGTGGATTTTAAAAGGTCCACAATAATCTACGCCAGCATTAAGAAATGGCCTTGCTTGCGTTACTCTTAATGGTGGTAAATGTCCCATAATTTGTTCCATTAATTTAGGCCTTTGCTCGGGTACATTTTACACAACTGAGAACGACATTTCTAGCAATTGTTTTCGCCTTTATAGCCCAATATCTTTGTCGTGACGTGGCCACTAATGCTTGGGCTCCGCAGTGCATGTTATCTTTGTGCATTTTTCAAAGATCAGCTTGACTATAGAGTCATTGTATGGAAGCAGTATAGGGTGCTTTGCATCATATGCTAATTCAGATGCTTCCAATCTGCCTCCAACTCTGATGAGATCGTCCTGATCTATAAATGGTGTGAGCGAGCTTATGTTGCTGCCCTTTTCTACTTCTCAAGATTTCTTCAAATTCTTGAAGTCTGCGGTGAAATACTTCTGCTGGATGATACGAAGGACTATTTTTCTGGCTTGTTCCAGCTCATCCATATTAATTGTTGCTCCTGCAACTAGCGGTCTTTGTTTTATCCGCATGATGTATGCTACTATCCGTAGTAGTTTGGAAAATGAATTCCCGTGATTTATAGTGCTGATCAAATCTTCCTCTTTAACTGCTCCCAAAGAGGTTTCTGCAGCCTTGGACATGCGTTCAATTTTGGAGGCAATAAACGGTGCTGGCCACTTTGACGAAGGACCATATAAAAATAGTGGGCCAAACAACCAAAGGCTATGTTGTGCGAATTTGGAGCCACATATTCCTCTTGATGCGACATCCGCGGCGTTCTGTTCGGATAGGACATGCCTCCCTTCCCTTTGTAGCGATGTCTCTTGAATCGTCGTGATTCGTGTCGCCACAAATTTATCCTTAATTGTGGTAGGACTGTTTATCCAAGACAGAACAATTTCTGAATCTGCCCAGAAATATGTAGGAACCGCTTGCATTGAGAGTTGTTCCTTTACTGTGGACGTTAATTGTGCTCCCAGCACTGCAGCCTTTAACTCCAAACGAGGAAGGGTAATCGCGTTGACTGGTGCTAAATGCGATTTTGCACATAGCAATTGCACAGTCACCCTCTTGTCCTTGTGCACTGCACGAAGGTACACTGCCGCTGCATATGCACTTTCTGATGCATCCACAAATGTGTGTATTTCCTTCGAAGTGGGTATTTTGCCTTCGAAGACATGTCTTGGGATCTTTATATCGTTTAAAGCCTGTAAGCTTTCTCGGAACGCAATCCATTTCTTTTGTAAATGTTTCGGTTAGAGCTGGGGACAATTCAATTTTTTAATCGAGCAATTTCTAGTCCACGAAATTGTACATTCTCCCGCCCGTTGAACTGATGTTCAACAATCATTAATGTTGATTGTAAATGGTTGCGTTGCGAGAGTTGCCGAATTTGCAGGTGAACTACAACCTCGTTGACGTTGTTGAGTCCTTTGCCATTTTTTGACAAAGTGGATGATGCTAATAACCATTATAAATATTAATCCAATATAAATGACGATGTGATGGTGCTCAATCGTTGAAAGACTGGGTGGTAGCTTGAACGTATCTTTCGGGAACAGTTCCATCCTTCTTTGAAGTAATTCATTAACATTCAATTTGTTAACATCGACGGAATTTGTAGTCTTGGAGCTTGTTGTCATGATTTCTGTTAGATCGATGTATCCAAACCGAGCATATGAAGCCTGAAGTTTAGTTTTTGTAATTCCTCGTGTCGTGATTGTCATTAATGTGTTTCGAATTGTACATCCAGGCTTGGCCATTAAACAACCAGAACCTTGTAACTCAATGTCGGATGTTCCATCTACACACACAGCAGATAGCTTCAAGCATGAATTTGTTGCAAAGATCCATTGATTTTCTTCATACGTTCCAAGCCAGAGAAACGATCTTTTTGTATTGATTATTTTGCAAGAAGCATCCGTTTTATTATGAAATAATTTCATTTCACAACTTGTTTCTGATGAAAACATTGCTTGTTTATTGTAGCAGATGAAGTCATTCTTTGGCCTTTCTTGGCAAGTCTTCATGTCAGCATCAGACATTTCTATGAATTCATCACGATGACTGTTAATGGCAAGAAAGGGTGCCCTTGTTTCTATTGACTGGATCCCATCTCTAGATACGAATGGAATCGGAGTCAGCTTGTAGATGTCCAATACTAGTGATGACACCAACGGAAATCTGACTTTAATGATGATGAGATCATTTACAATAGCTGCTTCGCCCTTCATCATCTGGTATGCCATGAGGACGTTACTTGGAGAAACTGGGAGAATTTGTCAAGCCTTTAGGTGACTTCTTATTTGTACCAATTGCTCTTTTAACTGTCGTGGTGATATTAACATTGGACTTATTTTGTTGTGGCGAATATCTGTCAATATGTTAATTATTTCCGTTTGTACACGTTGGAGATTCGAAGCCAGCATAGAGAGTTGTGTTGACAGTGATGTATACCAAGACAGTTTATTAAAAACGCTACTGGCACTTTTTGTGTCAGCAATGTAATCCTCAATCAATTTTAGTCGCTTCGAGTTGGAAACTTCATCTCTTTTTATGACATTTATTGTTGAATCTATCAACGACGTTTGATTTTTTAATAAGGTTAATAAGTGTTCCTCATTACCCTTAACCTTTGTTATAGTGTCAGCCAAATCTTTTGCATATGTTGAATCTAGTACGCCAAAAAGACTACTGGCTATATTTCCAACAATATCGAGTGGTGCTCTCTGCTTCCGAGTTTTTGCTAATAGCATATTTTCAGCTTGCAGGTCCTCCTCCAGATGCTTTAAGTGATGGTACATTCTTGTACATGCTTCTTTGTGTGGAAATTGTGTGCATAGGTGACCAATTTTTGTAACTCCCATAGAAAATGTGTTTATATCATGCCAGTTGGTAGTGCACCACTATGGACCAATCCGAGGTGGCGAGTTGACCCTTTCCAATTTTTTCGAAGAAAATTCCAGGCCTTGACATAAACTGTGTCACGTTGATTGATTGGGCAACAGTCAGAGGTAACACTAAAAGCATTACAATCAATGTCATTGCTAAAGTAGACATTGTTGATGGTCTCTTTCGTTTTGTTGCATGCTCCTCAACGCTGTTGTCTTCAGTGTCCTCGGAGGCTGGGTGTTTATGCACCGGCTCTTCTTTTGAAAATAATGGAGCTGGATATCTCTTTTGAAATATCCTTTTGCCGTCTTCACCTCAACTACTCTGACAAAATTATCCTTTCCATGAAAGACCTTGATGACTCGTCCCATTGGCCACTGCAGTACTGGAGTGTTGTCTTCTTTATTAACACCAACGCTCCTTCCTTAATGTTTGCTGATGATCGCCTCCATTTTGCCTTTGCTGCAGTTGTTGAAGATAGTCGGTTGACCATTGACTCCAAAAGGCATGCTTGAGGCTTTAGACACAGCTTGCCATCTTTGCCCCAATGACTGTGGTTGCTACGAGGGCTCGCTGTCAGCTTGAGCGGTAAGCGGTTCTCCAATAAGGAAATGACCAGGAGTAATAGCGGTCAGATCATTTGGATCCGATGACATCGGAACTAAGGGCCGAGAATTTAAGATAGCCTCAATCTCGACTATAACCGTCTCTAGCTCTTCATAGGTTAGATTAGCTGTGGTGACGTTCTTAGGCAACAAATGCTTAGCTGATTTTACAGCAGCTTCCCATAATCCTCCAAAATGGGGTGCCCTTGGCGGGATAAATTTGAAATGCACTCCTTTGTTGTTGCAACTTTCAATAATTCTTGCTTTGGCTTTCTCCGTAAATATGGCATCTTCCAATTCCTGAAGCTTATTCCTGGCTCCAACAAAATTAGTTGCATTATCACAATGCAGCGTTTGGCATTTCCCACGTCGACTTATAAAACGACGCAGTGCTCCCAAAACGCCTCCGTAGTAAGATCGCTTACTAGCTCCAAATGGACTGCCTTTGTAGCGAAGCAGCAGAATATTGCAATATATGCTGCGTGTGGTTTCTTTCCACGAATTTTATAGTGGATTTTAAAAGGTCCACAATAATCTACGCCAGCATTAAGAAATGGCCTTGCTTGCGTTACTCTTAATGGTGGTAAATGTCCCATAATTTGTTCCATTAATTTAGGCTTTGCTCGGGTACATTTTACACAACTGAGAACGACATTTCTAGCAATTGTTTTCGCCTTTATAGCCCAATATCTTTGTCGTGACGTGGCCACTAACGCTTGGGCTCCGCAGTGCATGTTATCTTTGTGCATTTTTCAAAGATCAGCTTGACTATAGAGTCATTGTATGGAAGCAGTATAGGGTGCTTTGCATCATATGCTAATTCAGATGCTTCCAATCTGCCTCCAACTCTGATGAGATCGTCCTGATCTATAAATGGTGTGAGCGAGCTTATGTTGCTGCCTTTTCTACTTCTCGAGATTTCTTCAAATTCTTGAAGTCTGCGGTGAAATACTTCTGCTGGATGATACGAAGAACTATTTTTCTGGCTTGTTCCAGCTCATCCATATTAATTGTTGCTCCTGCAACTAGCGGTCTTTGTTTTATCCGCTCGATGTATGCTACTATCCGTAGTAGTTTGGAAAATGAATTCCCGTGATTTATAGTGCTGATCAAATCTTCCTCTTTAACTGCTCCCAAAGAGGTTTCTGCAGCCTTGGACATGCGTTCAATTTTGGAGGCAATAAACGGTGCTGGCCACTTTGACGAAGGACCATATAAAAATAGTGGGCCAAACAACCAAAGGCTATGTTGTGCGAATTTGGAGAAACATATTCCTCTTGATGCGACATCCGCGGCGTTCTGTTCGGATAGGACATGCCTCCCTTCCCTTTGTAGCGATGTCTCTTGAATCGTCGTGATTCGTGTCGCCACAAATTTATCCTTAATTGTGGTAGGACTGTTTATCCAAGACAGAACAATTTCTGAATCTGCCCAGAAATATGTAGGAACCGCTTGCATTGAGAGTTGTTCCTTTACTGTGGACGTTAATTGTGCTCCCAGCACTGCAGCCTTTAACTCCAAACGAGGAAGGGTAATCGCGTTGACTGGTGCTAAATGCGATTTTGCACATAGCAATTGCACAGTCACCCTCTTGTCCTTGTGCACTGCACGAAGGTACACTGCCGCTGCATACGCACTTTCTGATGCATCCACAAATGTGTGTATTTCCTTCGAAGTGGGTATTTTGCCTTCGAAGACATGTCTTGGGATCTTTATATCGTTTAAAGCCTGTAAGCTTTCTCGGAACGCAATCCATTGCTTTTGTAAATGTTCCGGTAACTCCTCATTGTATTCGTATTTTCCTTGGTCAGACCCTGCATAAATATTTTGGCCTTTATGACGACTGGAGAAAATAGTCCAAGAGGATCAAATATTTTAAATATTTCTGAGACAACGTCGCGTCTCGTGATTTTAGAATTTGTGGAAATTTGAGTTTTGCCGCAAAGTTAGTCAATCTTGGGATTCCAGATAATCCCAAGAGTTTTGACACTGCAATCCTCATACGCAGTGTCTTCCAATTGAACTTCAGGGATGATGTCTTCTTTCTTCAATCCCTGTAGCAGTTGCGTGTTGTTTGCGCACCATTTCCGCAATTTGAAGCCGGCGCTTAGTAACATTTTGTTGAGCTCAGTTCTTATTTGCAGAGCTTCTGGTATTGTATCTGCGCCAGTGATGCAATCATCCACATAGAAATCATTTTAAGCGCATGAGATCCAACCGCATAATGCTGCATTTGTTTATTTGCTAAATGCTCCAAGCACTTTGTTGCTAAATATGGCGCTGATTTTGTGCCATACGTGACTGTCTTCAGACGGAAATATTTTATGTCTTCCGATGGGTCGTTTCTCCATACTATCATTTGAAAGTGCTGATCTTTTGGGTTGATCCATATTTGTCTGTACATTTTTCAATGTCGGCTGTGAATACGTATTTGTGTATTCTAAAACGAAGCAGTATAGGCATTAAAGAGCTTTGCACTGTTGGTCCTTTGTGCAATAAATCATTTAGTGATTTCCCAGAAGAAGTTACTGCTGATGCATCAAATACAACACGCAGCTTCGTTGTGTGACTCTCCGGTTTCAAGACGCAATGATGCGGTATGAAGTAATGTTTTATTGGAAGATTTACTAATGGAACTTCCTTCATGTGTCCAAGTACTTCATATTCCTTCATGAAGTCAATGTAGCCTTGTTTGATTGCCTGATCTTTCTGCAGCCTTTTCTCCAGGGATAAGAATCGTCGCGTGGCAATGTCACGACTCTCCCCAGCGCTGAGGTATGCTCCAGAAAGGGTAGTTGGACAATGAATCTCGAGTCTTGTGCTCGCTGAAGATTTTCCAGAAAGTGAGACTCACATTGCTTTTCTACTGGCGAGTAACACTTTTTATCTGGATGAAAATTGTCAAGCTCCCAGAACTTTACGAGCTGTTCATCAACTTTCTCCTCTTCCGTGAGTACAGCACACACAGAAGATGTTGCTCGTTGATCCAATACCTTTCCAGCTATAATCCAGCCAAGTTTGGTATTTTGGAGTTTTGGCAGTCCCTTTTGGAGGTGTATACTCTCGGACTGCATGATTTCAAAATAGTGTTCAGCTCCAATCAGCATATCTATTTTGGCTGGACTTCCAAAATCAGGGTCGGCCAAACTTATGTTATTTGGTATCTTCCAATTTTCCGTCGAAATCTGATACGTAGGCTGATCGGCAACTATGTAAGGCAATACCATCGCTTCTAGTCTGGAGACAAAGTTTCCATGTTTAGACCTTATCTCCACGTTGACTCTTGAGTTCGATGTGTGGGCCTTTCCACCTATGCCTTTAATTTTAAGCATAGAATTGGTGGTTCTTAGTGACAACTTCTGAATTGCTCTCTCAGAAATCGCGTTTATTTGGGATCCAGAGTCTAATAGTGCTCTGAATTCCGCAATTTGTCCATTATTTCCTTTGACGATGACTCTAGCCGTGGCTAAGAGTATATAGCTAGACTGTTTTCCACTTACTGACGCCGCAGTAATTACGTCCTTCTTGTCAGCTGCCTTTTCCAAATGCAGAATGGTATTATGCCCTTTGTTGCATTTGAAGCAGTTTCTTCTTGTGCATAATTTTGAGGTGTGGCTTGCACTCAGACATTTGACACATAATTGATTTTTCTGTGTCCAGTTGAGGCGCTCTGCTGGAGTCTTTTTAGAAAATCATTACATTTATAAATGCTATGATTTGGTTCCTTACAAAAGAAACAATTGAACTGTGTTTCTGCTCCTGCAGCACAGGTGCTCGCCCTTTTGGGTTTTTCGCCGGAGATTGCTTCCAATGTAAGAAATCTTTGCTTCAAAAATTCCAAAAATTCCTGTATGGATTGTAAATTCTTTGTATCCGGAATCGACTGTTCATACAGTAAATGTGTTTGGCGATCCAGTTTCTTTGTCAGTAGATGCAGAAGGATTGGATTCCAATTGTCTGTCTTAATTTCGATGTTATTTAATGCTGATAACGTTTCCTTTATGTTATCATGCAGTGCCTTTATTCCTTTGGCATCGTTAGATACGGGTGCATAATCTAACAATTTTTGAATAAGAGTGTTGCAGAGCACTCTTTTGTTGCTATATCGCTCTTGCAACATTTTCCATGCTGTCGCATAATTGCTTTCTGTAAGCGACAAATGACAAATTAAGCGTTCTGCTTCTCCTTGCAGATTCGTTTTTAAATACCACATTTTCTGGATAGTGGGTATTGTTGATTCATGGATCATTTTCTTAAATTGATCATGAAATTGTTGCCATTGTATATAATTCCCATCAAATTTGGGAATTGTGACCTTTGGCAAAGGTAATGCTGCCGTCGTAGGGGAACTAACTATACTTTCATGGTTCCTTCCTCTGCCGATCATGACTTGGAAGGACATGATGGCATCTTCGGCCAACAGATATCGGGAATCGTCATATCCCAATTCCTGCGGATTTTTAAATTTCTTGTGAATTTGGACATGAATTTTCTTTATTTCATTCCAATATTCTAAAATAATTGCCTGAAAATTTTGGCATGTTTCGGGCGTTAATTTATTCATGATGCGCTCCAAGGTATCTATCAGTGCCCGTTGCTCGCGGAACATAGATTCAATTTCTAAATCCTCTTCCGTTGATGCAATCGATTCAGTTTCGGTTTTTAACGAGGCAAGATTGGTTTCGAATATACCTTTATATTCAACGACCAAATTTTTAATTTCAATGAAATAATTATTTAAGAAATATCTATGATCCATAGATTCTCCTTTTAAGGCTGTCTGTATTTTTGAATCCCTGATTGCGAAATTCGACCAGAGACCATCCAGATTTGCAAGCCGCTCCAAATAATATGCAGGTTTAGTTTTCCTGCTATCGGAATCCTTTTAAAATTCCTTATTAAGGCTTGAATGCGCTCGCCCAGCGCATGCTGCTCATCCAATAAAGACTGAATACTTGAAGACGCCATTGTAATTTATTTAATAACCTTTAAGAGGTATTTTGATATGATGTGCCTCGACTCACACCGTGGTTTATAAATAAAGAACAATGGATCGTAATCAATCTGTAAATGTCAGATCGGTTCGCCTAGTTGACCAAAACTGAGCTTTGAGTTTTGATCGCCAAGTTGATCTTACTCTTTAAATTGAATTTTCGGTCGTCTTGATGACCTTAATTGCTTGCTTTTTCTTTTCCTGACTATCGCCAAGTTGATAGCAGTATAGAAATAAAGTTTCGGGGTGGTCGCCTTGTTGACCAATAAATCACTACTTCTGGTTAATTAAATCCAGATTTGAATAAAAATGCGGTTCAAAATTATGATCAAATAATGATCTTGCTGCGAGTTCAAATTGAACTATAATTCCTCTTAAGATGCGGAGGTGTTGTTGATCAAAAAATTGATCTGATGCGATGTCAAATTGGAGTCCCAATTTGAACAAGTTGCGATTCAAAGTCGGGGTCACCAAATGTTGGATTCAAAGTAAATCCTAGTGCTGAAATTGTTTTTTGCTTGCCTCAAGTACATTACCAGTGGCAGTAGTCGCCGCAATAAGTACAGTACAAATTGGGCTGCGGAGAAGTGAATACGTCAAGAATACTTTTCGTACTAATTTTATTGAGTAAGGCAGGGGTTTATATACATGTTCTCGGGTCAAAGGGTATTTACTTAGGTCTACTCTGGGTTACATTTATCAGATACATGGTTTATCCTATCAAAACATTAACAGCTGGATACAGATATGTGAACTACTTAGATAACTGATTCCCGCGAAGTCTGCATGCAATACGTGACCGATCGTGGGATTCATTTACGGCCCGAAGTAACACATGTGTGCACAGGCCTGTGTCGTCCAGATAATCCCTAGTTTGTTTAGGCAGATGGACAGTGACTAGTCTCAATCTTATCAATAAACTGCCGGTGGCAGCTGCGAGCAATTTCTAGTCCACGAAATTGTACAGAGACTATAAGAGCTAGAGCCATCAAAAGTTGGTGGCGGTGTTTAAAAATTTGGCCACGCCCACTTCCGCCTCCGAAAAAAACGGGTGTGTGAAACTTTTAGTATTCCTCTCTCTCTCTTATCATTTCATTATGTCTTTTTATTCCTTGCATTTAACTTATGATTTGCATTTTAAAGTATGCAGAATTCATGAAAAGCGAAATCGTTAAATGTCTAGATAATATTTCGTTTGCAATAGAGAGTTTAATTTATTGTTTCGAGAGTTTATTACAAACCATTTGTTTTATAATTTATCAAAAACAAAAATCCAAATCAAAAAATGTTTCTGACCATGTCTGACCATGACAATTAACGAAGGTTGTCTCGTCGGAAAAATAAGGCCCTCGTTTGACTGTGAAAGAAACGAATATACATATATAGTGAAATAGGTATTTATTAACACTAACGGACATGTCTGAAGGGTACAGCGGCGTACCGCAGTGCTCTGTGGGCTGTGGATTGGGGAAGCACCTGCACCAACGCAAGGGGTAACGTCATCCTCGAGGCAATTGAATACCGCCTTCCTTAACACAGGACTTAGCACCCGCAGACTTTCAGTCAAGCGGGAACAAGCTCGATGATCGATCCCTAAAGTAAGGATGTGCAAATGGGAGCTCAGCAAGAGATATACAGCTAGCGACCACTTTGCGATCTTGTAGTATGCACATATATTGGATACCCACTGTACCAAGAGTACTTAGCGGGCACACACTGTAACACTTTGTTGCAGTGTTTACATAACTAAAGATCTCGGTCATAAACCTCAAGTGGGCGAAATATGAACCGCCCACTTATACATTGGCCCGCACACAAAGAGTGCATGGTCAGCACCACGAGCGGTCCTCGTGTTTGTGCATATATGCAACTCCGCACTCCCGCCTTTTGAGCATATTTATATACTTAAAAATATATAACTGCCGCTGTTGGCAGGGCTACTACGAGGCATAGACCTCATTAGCTCCTAAGTGAATTTGTAAAGAACAGAGACAATTATGAGTTCGGAGCGACAACAACGGTTGCTCCGAAAACAAAACTAAAACATTTAAATAAAAGAAAACATACAAACTAAAATATAAGACTACTCATTATCAAAGAAGTTAAACTTATATTATCACATGGCGACCGTGAAATCTGCAATCTGAAAATCTGGAAAATTTCAACAAATGGGACAACAAGCAAGCGCAGTAAGTAGAGTGAGATGTGTGGTAAAAGAAGTGGAGTAGTAAAAAAATTAAAGGCTAGAAAGGCCGAATTACTGAAGCTACTTAATAGCGGAAGTAACTTAGAATGGACCCACTCGGTAAAAGTACATGACGAGGTGGAATACATAAAAATATTAAAAAGCGAGAGAAAATTTAAAACTACAAACACACCCACATCCACCTACTCTGCGATTCCAAATCTTGCAAAATTAATACAAAACAACCTCCTCCAGAAAAAGCAGAGATTCAGAAATTAAAAAAGGAGTGTCCCAAGGACTGCCCGGGACCTCTGGAGAGCCCGTTCTGCGAAGCAACCTGCTTGAAACCTGTGCGATGATCAGCACCGGCACCGCCTGAGCCCATAGGCCCAGGACAACAGCAGCCGAATAAGCAAGTGTGAGGGGCAGGCCGCCCCTTACGCCTTCGAAGGAGCGTCAGTGAAGCCAAGCCGGCGAAGACCAGCTGACGCAGAGGACATCATTGGAGCCAAGGAGAAACATTTTGCACTGCGTTGCATATTTTTTTTTATTGCACTGTGCTGCATATTTTTTTATTTAGTATATAAAAAAATATTGTACAATTGAGCGACATTAAAATTGCCCAATTAGCGTGTGGCCTGAAAACCATACAAAAAATAGGCAGGAAAACATGTAAAAAAAAAAAATTTGGAAACACTTTTTTAACAAAGGAACATAAGCTATATACATACATATGAAATTTAAAAATTACATTTTTTTCAATATGTACTATGAGCCAATGGCAAATCAATAAAGTTAACTACACAATTTATGTAAATAAATATAAACCAACTATTAATAAAACACCCAAAATGGGTTTAGTGGATGTAAAAGAAGTGGACTCCACTGCAAATGTAATAAATAAAATTAAAGCAAAAAATATTGATCCTAATTTAATGAATATTTTGTTATCAATTATTGTTTTTATAATGAGTGCATATATTTTGTACAAAGTCTAAATTTTTCATAATAAATGTATTTCAAAAAAGGCCATAAATAAAAGCCAGGCTAACGACCTGGACAAAAAGCGCTAACAATATTTGAAAATAAAGAAATATTATTTTAAATACAAAAATGTATAGCTTTGCAGAAATGAAAAAGAACTAAGAAAAAAAATTACCTATCTTCACCTTTCCTTGAAAACAAAATAAAAATTAAATAAAATAAAAACAAAATTAATAGAAATACAACTGAGTGCATCAGAATCACTATTTCTAAGGACCCAGGTTTCGAAAATAGGGTATTAGATATAATCAGAAATGCAGCAGAGCCCCTGCTAATTGCAGACTTTGAATACATCCAATACTAGAGCAAATAAACGTATTAAAATCAGGCAGATTAAAAAAAAAAAGCAGCAAAATAACTAGTAGCAGGGCCGACACTCGGGATACTGACATGAGTCAGGAAATGCAGAAAAGCGCCATTGATTGCGCAACACAAGCCATTAGTAAATACAACATTGAATTGGATATTTCAAAATACATTAAGAACGATTTCGATACAAAATTCAAACCCAAATGGCATTGCATTGTCTGTAGTGAATTCGGATCATATGTGTCGCACGAGCCTAATCATTTCATATATTTCCATTTAGGCCAGTTAGCAATTTTATTGTTTAAGAGAGGTTTATAAAAAGAGCAATTCCATTTTTTTATTCTGAGAATAAATTCTAGCAATGTTCTCAATAAAATTCCATTAAATAATGGAATGGGATGAGCTTTATAAAGAATTAAATAACATAAAAACTGATTTCGACAAATCATATAAGGCATTATCAAGGACACGGCTAGCACAGCAAAATACTGTGAATAAACATGCCGAAATATTAGTAGACCGTTTCAGCGCAGCGCGTATATTAATACACGACCAAAGAGACCGGCTAGACAAAGCCCATTGGTCTCGAGTATCTAAGTTCTTGCTAAGATTAAGAGAGAACTTAATACATGTAAAACAAAGGTACGACTTAACCATTTCAGTGCCAACTATATTAAACACACCATTGACAGTAGAAACTGGAGACGAGCCAGAATCATCAGATTCGCCAGCTCTTGAGCCGGCTGAGATAGATAACCCCGTCTCTACAGATCCTGAAATAGAGGAAAAAGACATAAACAACCTCACTATTCCTGCAGTCCTCATTCAATCTGACACATCAGACCAGGACCTTACAGACTCTGATAATAACGACAGCACTGTGAAAGTAAAACCGATCACAATGGCTGACGAAACTATTGCCCAAAGGGCATACATAAAGGAAATTTCAAGTGCCATTCCGGAGTTTAACGGACAAAAGCTTCACCTACAAAGGTTCACAACAGCTTTGAGGTTAGTCAACCTAACAAAAGGCGCATTTGAAAACCTAGCTGTAGATTGGACTACTATATCATATTGCTGTTATACATTTTTATACCCTTGCAGAGGGTATTATAATTTTGCCATGATATTTGCAACGCAGTGAAGGAGGCATCTCAGACCCCATAAAGTATATATATTCTTGATCAGCATCACCAGCCGAGTCGATCTAGCCATGTCCGTCTGTCTGTCTGTCCGTCTGTCTGTCCGTCTGTCTGTCGGTTTCTACGCGAACTAGTCTCTCAGTTTTGAGCTATCGGGCTGAAATTTTCAGCATAGTCTTATTTCTTAGCACGCAGTATATATGTCGGAACGGCCGAAATCGGACCACTATATCCTATAGCTGCCATAGGAATGATGGCGAAATTAATGTACAAAATTTTTAATTTCTCTGTTTTTCATCGAATTTCTATAAATTTCGAGATATAGTCGTTTTTATAGTTCTAGAATTACGGTTTTAATTTCATTAAGATCGGACAACTATATCATATAGCTGCCATAGAAGGGATCGGTGGATTTATATGAAAATGTAAAATTCTACATGTAAAATGTAAAATTTACAAAATTTACATAAGTTGACATTTTTTTACATTACCAAAATGGATCGATTTTCAATGATCCAATTGCTGACTGCAAGGGTATATAAACTTCGGTTTACCGATGTTAGCTTTCTTTCTCGTTTTATATCTGAATTTGATTGGTCCGATCTCTACATGTGCACTGACATGGTGGGTGCCATGGATATTTTTTACAATGCCATGAATTCCTTTTTTACCGAATGTGTTCCGTTATACTATCCGTCAATCTCAAATAAGCCTCCCTGGTTTAGTAAAGAGTTGACTCGCCTCAAAAATGTCAAGTCCAATCTCTATTCTAAATTTAAACGTAACGGTTCTCAAACTGTTCACTCTCGCTATTTAGCGGCTCGGTCAAAGTTTACCGTGCTTAACGCGCAGTGTTATAAAAACTATTTGACTCATTGTAGGGTTCAGTTTGCGCAAGACCCAAAACAGTTTTATAATTTTGTCAACACTAAACGTAATCCTATTACAAACCCTTCCTCGCATTCATTTGAAAATACGACAGCAAACAATGATCAGGCAATCGCCGATCTTTTTGCTCAGTTTTTTTAAACTACTTATTCTCCGTCATCCGATTCAAACCAAACCTATTCTTATAGCATGCCCAAATCAAACCTAATCTTCAGTCCTAGCTTAAGCGAAAGCTCCCTTCTTTTGGATCTTCAACGTGTCAAGCCGGTTTATTCGCCAGGTCCCGACGGAATACCAGGCTGTGTGCTTAGGTATTGTACCGAGCCCCTGTGCAGTCCCCTTTTAAAATTGTTTACCTAATCCTTAGAAACTTCCCAATTTCCCCCTTATTTGGAAGGAATCATTCGTGATTCCTCTCCACAAAAGGTAGCAAAGCGGATGCTAACAACTATAGAGGAATCTCTAAGTTGTCAGCCATCCCAAAACTTTTCGAAACCGTAATTACTCCCCATTTGCAGCACCTGAGTAGATCAGTAATTTCTCCATGCCAACATGGATTTATTAAACGTAGATCAACGACTACTTACCTTCTGGAGCTCACTTCTTTCATTATAAGGGGCTTTCCACAAAATTTGCAGAGATGTGATCTATACTGATTTCAGTAAAGCATTTGACTCCGTTAATCACTCCCTTCTTGTTAGGAAACTCGACTTAATGGCTTTTCCTGTCGATCTTCTTAGGTGGATCTCAAGTTATCTGAATGGCAGGACGCAAAAGGTCCTCTTTAAAAACAACTTGTCGAATGTTCTCAGGGTGACATCTGGTGTCCCCCAAGGGTTGCCCTCTTATTATAGTAGACTTCTCCTGATTAACCTACCTTCCTTAGCAAACCGTAGAACGATGTTAGGCATTGTCTTTATGTATAATCTGATTCGTGGTGACGTGGAAAGCAGCGATCTATTGGGTCAGTTGAATTTCCACGTACCAGGTAGAACCACAAGATCCTACCTGCCTTTAGTTTTGCACCAATGCAGAACATCGTATGAAAGGCATGAACCCTTTAGAGTATTATGTGCAAATTATAATGTTTTGTACATAATTGCCTCATCTGTGAATAGCCTTCCTAAACTAAAAACATTAATCTTAACCCACTTAGTACACATGCAAGATAGCTATTGAGCTGCCTGGTATTAGTCTATATTTCCTCGCAATCTTTTACCTATACGTTTCTTTCGCGCCTATTAATACCCTAGGCAGACAAATCATCACAAGAAGACTTTATCTTCAATTTTACATCGTCAACATCAGCGGAGAAGATCCTCATGAAAATACATTACAAAAAAAAAACTCGCATATGCTTCAGTCCTTTGCAAAGGATTAGTAAAAGAAATCAAATACAGTCCACTAAATTTTAAATTGCAACTTTTAAGAAACTTTGAATGTAAAATTTACCGCTAATGTTGCTGGCCCTTGACAGAATGTGCATATCGAACACTGCCGTTTTTTTTATACGTAAAATTGTTAAATAACATTTTTGTCAATATACGTTTAATGTAAAACTACACCCCTAATGTTGTTGGCCCTTGTCAGAATGTTTATATATATTGTAGCATATAACGTATCCAATAAGGATATTGGTTGAAACGAACGGATGGTCGGGAGTCCTATTTCGCAGAGCACGTGCTTGTTCCCGGCTCAAGTGAGTCGGCCGTTGGGCTGGGTTCCCTGTATAAAAAGTCTGCTAGGCTCATTGCTCGCGGTTATTAACAATAATAAAATATCACGAGCTGTTATATGGTTAGTCATTGATCCTGAAAATTAATCTATAAAAAGAAAAGGGGAAGAAACGGGAGAGAAAAGGGAGTCTAAGAGAGAAGATTGTAGCGTCCTTCGCAACCGTATGAGCCAACTCAGGTGGTGTAGAGCGGCCATATCCCCACCCTACCAATGATCGCCAGTGCCAGATACATCCGAAGAATAATAGGCGATCCCTTTTTGGTTGCCGAACAACTACGTCATTGCCTCACTTCGGATTGCCATGATTCCGGAATTAAAACGCGTCTATTCGCACTTCATTATAACTTTTATTTAAGGGCTACTTAAAGATAGGTTTAAAGTAACTAATAATTTCGCCATTAGGGCTTCTTGCCACTTATTTAATATTTCTAATATTGACTATTGGCACAGTGTTTCATTTATTTAAGCTTTATTAAAAATGAGCAGGCGGTGGCTGGAAAAGAACATGCTGTTTGCATGGATAGCAGATAGATAAATATTTATAATAATAATAGTTAGCTTTGTTTTCTTTTAGGTAGCATAACTTAAAATGTTTGTTCTCAGTGTATATATTTTTTATTTTTAGGTGATTTGAATTATTTATTATCTTTTCTGCTAGTCATTACTGTCGAATTTCATAATTGTTAAATTTTAATTTGTTACGAGTCTAATATTTTTAATTACCAGTGAATATAGATACTTAAGTAATTGTATTTAATTTGACTTATCCTTAGTTTATTCAGATTTTAAGTATTCATTTTTAATTCAAATTTTTCGAAGTCTTAATTAAGTTAATGAAAATTATTTAATATTTGAATTCATTCAGATTCAAAGCAAAATAACAGAGGTAAATTAAGAAAGGGTATATATTGACTTACAGTTGTCCATGATTCCTTCTGCGAAAGATCTTTCTCCAAGTGCTACATGGTGTCTGGTATAATATTGGGGGGGGGGGGTATATATAGAGTTATTATTGCTATTTTGATTCGCCATTCTTCTTTCATTATTTCATTATTCACTTCTATTTTTTTCTTTCTTTTTCAATTACATTAAATATTTAAGAATATTACGCCAACAGCTCTCACTTCTCTTCGCACTTGCCATTTCTATTTGTTGAATTTGTAACGGCCCAGGTTTTTATTTACAAATATATGCCCAAAAAGCTTTTGTTTCACATAGCCCAAAAGCTTAGCATCGGCGATTGCATCGCTGATATTAATTAGATGTATGTATATCTTAAGCTTGCTCTCTTAATTCAGCAGAACAGATCAGCGGCACTGATAAGCGCAGCTAACTTTGTTCGAGCTCAAACATATTCCAGACAAAGCTTGTTGTTCTGAAAATTTTCGCTATAAAAGCGCCCACGCGGCTTTAGTCGATCTTTTCCAACTGACCAAAAACTCCGCTACGCCGCTATTGTGTTTTTTCAAAGTGCGACAAAAGCAAAGATATTTATTAGAAGTGAAATAACCGCGACAACGCGCTTCAACAAATTGTGCGTGTGGTCGCGAAATACAGTGCGTATAATTTTTTTGAGAAAAATTATATCTCGGCCGCAGTTGGCCAGAGAAAACTCCCTGGAGGAAGGTCTGGGAAATTTCCATATCGACCTTGGCGACTGTTCCGAAAGGTATGTAAAGTTATAGGGAGATAAATGGCGTTTTCCTAACGCAAATTTTTGCTTAAAGTTTGGCCTGTGAAGCTCCAACATAACCCCCTCGCCCACGTTACCAATACACATGTAGAGAAAACAAGAAAAAGAGCTGCATTGGACCTAGTCAATAATACCGGACTTGACACAAATAAAAGGAAGATCTAAAACGAATCTACAGGAAAATAAAAGGAAACACATTAACAAAATAAAACCAAGCCAGGGAGAAGTCGTCAGGCAGAGAAGTTCACTCCGAGTCCGCCCCTGTCCTAGAGCAGCAGCAGCGTCGCAGCGCTGTAGACCATGCCAAAGTTTACGGCAGCAGCATAGGCAGTGCAGAAGCAGAGGAAGCGAAAAAGTTTGCCAGGAGCGGCTCCGATCGCACCGCGGGTGTTAGGCAAATGTTTTTTTTGTTTGTTCTAAAAATTTGTTGTTGCTCTGCTGAACGCAAACTCTGGTTGGCTGGTATTTAAATACTTGATTAGATAACAAAGAGGGTTGCGATTAAAAACATTGATGTAAAAATATATACACTGAAAGTTAAAACCCCCTTAAGTTAAAAGTTAAAATAACAAGTTCAAATCACAATTTACAATCAAAATTTAAAATCACTAATTAAAATCCCAAATTAAAATAAAAATTTAAAATCTAAAGCTAAAATTACAAGTTAAATTCAGTTAAGGTTATTATGAGAAGTTAGGTTCTTATATAAAAGCTTTCTTATTGCCCCCAAAAGCCTCTATTATCATCACCACGACCACGCTGGAGAATAAGAAATGTGAGTAATACCCTGCTTTTTATTTGAATTTATCTTATCGAATATATCGAGCCGATCCAACCGAAACATGAATATCGTTGGTGACAGCTGACTTGAATAACATTAGAATTACCTTCATTATTAAATTCCCTACACTTAGAATAAAAATAGTCAATAAATAATTATCGTTAACCAAAAAGTAAAAAAAAAAAAATGAATTAAACCTACTAAAAATTTTGAAATTTCGTTATACACTGAAAACAAAAACAATGAATTAAACTACCTCTAAAAAAAAAAAATAATAATATATATACATAAATAAATAAATTAGACCCACTCTCTTAAATTTAAATAGAATAAAACATGCAGTTAAAAATCTAGTAATAACAAACATAAATACCCTTTTTATTTATTACATCTATCTAATTTAATTCGAAACAACATTTAAACTATACACTGAAAAAAAAATGATCAACGGATAAGCCATCAAATAAACACAACAACCCAGCACAAAACATATACCCTGCAAATACTCAGAAATTAAATACAATGTAGCGCCATTCCAAAATTCTAAATATAAGTAGCATTAATAAGGAACTATATATTGGGACACTAACAAAACAACGAAATCGCTTCTTTAATAATTTAAAATTAAAATGCATACCATCTAATTGTCTTTACACCAAAAGCCTCAACAAAAAGAAAACAATGAAGTAAAATCTATTTTAATTAAAAGGATAAGGTTTAGTAAACGTTAGAAGTAAAATGTAAACATAGGAAAAAAAATTAAGAGTAAAATATAAGTTCGTTAATTAATTAAAATATAGACATAAACAAACAACTGGACATACAATGAAATTAATTTTGAAGTTTGAGATGATTATCATTTTGGTGATTAAAATTTATAAGCATTGAGTTTTGAAGTTATGATGTATTAATTGAATGTTTTTCTGGATTGACATGGCAACGTAAAAACTTTGGAGGAATCTTTAGGGTATCTTCAGCGCTTGCATAATTCTGAAGATTATGGTTGGGAGGGTAAAGACCGCGAGAGTCAAATAACACCTAAGACCTCGCTAACCTTACAATCGCTAGCAGTCCGATTTGTCACTCCTTTGTTTGAGTTTAGATATGGTTTGCCCTTGTTAAGTTCGTGGAGTAAAGCTCCCTTGGTAGTTTCAGTAGGAGTCCTAAAAATTAAAATTATGTGAATGTGGTAAGGAAATGGCAAAACCCACCCCAACGCCAAATGAGCTTAGGTACAAGAGGATTCCGCCCGCCAATGTTCCCGACCCAGCAGATCGTGAGATCGAGAGAGGCTAACTAATCAGTTATTCGGAGATGCCGCAAATACCCTACATGCATTACCCTCCTTCACACACACATCGTTCATTACAAATTAATATATGCAAAGATAACAGTAGGATGCCGGTTGGCAAAAGTATTTAAAAAATAAAAAAAATAAAGCAAAGAAATCTAAGAATTACATATTTAATGCTCAAAAACGTTTATACTGCTATGTTATTATCCACTTGTTGTTATTGTCGATCACATTGTTGGGGGTTAGGCTTAGATTTTCACATGTTGTTGTTGTTTACATATGAAAGTTCACGATTATGTTTTACTTGTTTTTGTATTCAGATTTTAGATTTCACTAGGTTTTACTTGTGTTTGTTGTTGTTCACAGTTATAAGTTTTTATAATTGGTTTGTTTTAACTTGTTGTTGTTGTTCCTAGTTTAACATATTCCTATTAAGATTTTCACTTGTTGTTTAAGATTTTTAAATTGTCCTATTAGGTATTTTACTGGTTGTTGTTCCTAAGGCAGATAGGGCTCCGCTGGCCACAGTAGATATGCGGGTGCTCCGCTGGACACGGTAGAACTGCGGGTGCTCCGCTGGACACAGTAGATATGCGGGTGCTCCGCTGGACACGGTAGAACTGCGGGTGCTCCGCTGGCCAATTTTCACAGCTCTGGCTTGGGCTTCGTTAAACGAAGGAGAAATGCAGATGCCGGACCTCGCTGGCCACAATGGATGCTGCTGGCCGCACTGGCTGATGCAACTCGAAGTTGGCCGTAGCACGTGGGGGTGCTCCGCTGGACAAGGCGATCCGTAATTAAGCACAACGTGCCAGAAGCTAATAATTTATGATTCATTAGTTTCTGCATGGAAATATTGGCGTAGCCATTACATACCTTGAGTCTGGGACACAAAAAACACTTAAAAGTGGTGGATAGATTGCGGATGGGCTTTTTCTTGGTAGCCAAGAAAGAAAAGCGTCTGTCCGGCTTAAGATCGGGGCGGAAAAGAATTCTGGCAGCGAGAAGTTAGCTGCACTTGGCTTAGCCCAGACTTGCATTTTACTCGCTGTGCGATAGAGTGTTGGAGGGTTATCCGATACTCCGCCCATAGATGGCGCTTTTGATCATTAAGGGCGCCTAGTTCAAATTGGGCCGCTAGGTGGATTTTTTCATAGTGACAAGCGCTACTACAATATATATATAGTTATCCTTTACTAATCGATGCAGCTGTGCACTGTTTAGCACATGTGCTCATATCTTTGAATATAACGGCCACTTGGGCCTTACACAAATCTATGCGGTAGACAAATAAATACACTTGAGATGTAATACGATCCCTGCGTGGGTCACAAAATATCTTTAAATAAATATATCTTAAATATATATATATTGTATAATAAAATGTAAAACAAAATAATAAAAATAAATAAAATGTTAAATATAAGAAAATTTATCCAAAATAAAAAGGATAAGTAGAGTTCGATCTTAAGAGTAATGATTTTTATGTTTTTGTGACTAGTGTACTAATTTATAAGGATAACCTTGTAGCACTGTGAAAATAGATAAAATAAAATATTATTAAAAAAAAATATAAGTGCGGAATAGCTGTGTCTTTCCTATCGCACACAAGAATATATCCCATGTTAGGGATAAACAGACCACCCCTTTGGTCTAGCGATAAGACTAGTATTAAGAATCTCGCGACCACTACTTAAACATGGACTTTGAATTAAAAAGATCAGTTTGAAATATTAACTCAGCAAATGAAGACGTCTTATATATTTTGCGCTCTTTTCAGTGGGGGAACGAGAGCAGCAGCAACATTGACATCATACAACGTGCACTATTAAAAATTCTGAGAACAAAAGCGACCCACAAAAAAAAACATACTGTGCACCCAAATCATCTGGCAAAAGGCTTGACTCGGGCTTCCAGCAGAACCCGAGTACAACGAAACGACCTTCCAGCCCAGCAATTATCTTCAGGGCCGTATAACTTTGTGCCAGTCATATGACTGTTAGTTAGTTTATTAATATTAGATTTGACAAACTTATTGTTAGCATACAAAAAAAAAAGAAAAGTATAGCCTGTTCCGTGGTGACGTGGAAAGCTCCTATCTATTGGTTCAGTTGAATTTCCACTTAGCATGTAGAACAGGGGTCCGCACCACTACAGCCACATGTGATCATTGCATTAGTATGAGTGCGAAATGAACTATCTATGGCTAGATATGAGAAAAAAGATAGCTAAAATGTTTAGCAGTAAGACAAAAATATAGCTATAACTTAAAAACTAGCTATTTAACTCTAAAAACGCTAAATCTAGCCAACCAGTAACAATTTGACAGCACTGATTCTTCTGTTCTCTTTTGTGCATACTGTGCATGAGAGGCAGCGACGCCGACTGAGACATTTCCTATCCCGCGGGATAGGGCTGTGCCGACCCCTGATGTAGAACCACTAGATCTTACTTGCCTTTAGATTTGCACCACTGTATAACCTCGTACGAAATGTATGAACGCTTTAAAGTAATATGTGCAAACTATTACGATTTATGAAATTAACCTCATCTGTAGATGGCTTTCCTATATTTAATACATTCATCTTAACCCACTTAGTACACATGCCAGTTAATAATCGAGCTGCGCGCTGGTAGTCTATATGGTGTAAAGTAGTTTCCTCGCGTACTTTTACCTATGATTCTTTCTCTCGCTCTTTGCCACTTCAATGTACTGGCGGTACCTCTGCTGACATGCCTTAAAATAGTCGCTTCCACGAATGATGACGTCACCATCCTGCATCTAAGCATCCTTCATTTGGAAAAGTTTCCCAAGAGATGAATCGACATAAAGGACCGTCAGAGCCTCAGTTATAACGTTTGGTACGACGTTATTTAGAACTCCCTCAATGTCGAGAAAAGGTAGAAACGGTACTAATAAGTATATTTTAGTACAAAGGGAGTTTTCTATAGTGGCCACTACAGTATACAGGGCTTGTTCCGTAGATCGTCCTTTCCTATAGGCTATAGGAGAGTTTACCCTTTTAATGGTTGTTCTTAGATGGGAACCCAAGAGTCAGTCGCGAGTTTTTTGTAGAAAAGACTTTTGACTTATGTAGCGTGTGGTTTATTCTGCTTTGGCTTCCAGCCACGCGGATGGGAACTGTCCTACCGCAAGAACTGTGCTGAAAATTAAATGAAGCCTATTAAAATCTTTTTGGAACTGGCAGCCCAAATCCGGCATGGGATTTGTATGGCTTAAATCTGTTAATCGCATAGTTAATATATTTCCTTAAAATATGTGCTGATTTTGGAAGCAGTTTTCTAGTAGGGCACTAAGGGACGTTTCCCTAGAGTTTGTTCATAACAAGATTTCCTAAGGATTCTCAGAGAATTCTTCAATGCTATTGCAAAATTCTTGTCTACAAGAATAACTGGTTATCAAAACCCCTCCAGCTAGCCCCCGCATGTACAAGATTGTCTGACATTAGGGTGAAGTTTAGTATCTTCATACGATTTTGTATTATTAATAGACTCACCCCGTTCGTTGATGTTTAAGACCATTGGATGTGATAGAAGTTTGCATAGTCTGATTTCGGCTGGTAGAAGCTCCTGAGATGCCGCCGTGTTGTCGCCGTCGCTATAAATATGGTGCGTCTCTGAACCGTTGCTGCGACTAGCAGCTGGTTATCTTTGGCCGCTAGTTCAGAGATCTTTTATGCTACTATTTAAGGCTCCTGGACTTAGATGATTTCTGCTTTGTTATCAGTCAAGTGAGGCAGCAGAGAAGCAGAAGCTGCTGTACAGTGATGGAGGTTTATCAATAGAAACCTCAAGGAAGTCAGTAGATACTACCCTCAACACTGTGACGTTGTTATCGTCCTCAAGAACAAATCTATCGATCTCCAAATCAAGATCAGGTCCTGATCCGGCCGATGTGTCCGATTTGTAGATCCGGACTTTCATTGCAATGAAGCCAATGTCAACCTCCCTTTTTGTCCACTTCCATGGGATCTATTGCGTCTTTAGTAAGGATCAGGATGTCCTGAGGCAAGCTAGTCCAGCCAGGGTGAAATGGTGTGTTGGGTTAGGATAGAGGTACATTTTAGTGTGGGGAAAAATATGGAGAGAAATTTGTTAGACGCGGCTTAACAACTCACGTCGTCGGTACTGCTTCAACGAAAGGTATCAACTGGTTATCTGGGACTGTTTAAACGTTTATTCGCAGGGGTATCGGTTTCTGCCTATCGGATTCCGCCTATTTCCCATCGCCTGTTTACTTACAGCTAACATTTTAAGATACCATTCGCTTTCCGTAACCTGCTGACGCTAGTCACCCTCAGAACCATCTTACAAGTTCTTTGACAAAGTTGCTACAAATTAGTGATCAAATATACATAATTCACAGATTATCAAGTATTCCACTCAAGGGCTACATTAATAAAACTAGTTTATACACAGATAACTTTTAGTTATCTTACTTGCATGTAACTGAATCTGACTGCCACAGTGCCGCTGCGAGCTTCAGCGAGTCTAAAAAATTAGATTGTGATGGCCTTTTTACCTTTTATATTGAAAAAAAAAAATTATATATCAAAAATTCCTCTGCAGTGGAGTCTTCACTTAAGCTCAGTACCAACATCGACGAAAAAAATCCATAAATGGAAACTTCATAAATAAAAAGAACGAAAAGAGAAGAAGAATTTTGTGGTATTTTGCTTGGTCGTGTACTAAGATGAACGCATTTCCGTGAGCGAACCGGGTAAAACGGCAAACCGGTAGGCGGCCCGACCGATCCAAATTGCGTGCGATCTCTTTAAGAGTCAATGCGAATCGCTCATTTGATGAAAGAGCTTACAGGTCACTTATTATTATTATTATTATTATTACTAGGGCCTTATTGCACCGCGACCAGATGTTAGGTCTTTTGTGCTGGCCTGTAGGATTAAGGTAGAGCCTCTATTCCTAGGCTTCTGATAAAGGAGAGCACTTTGGCGAGGTCTATCTCTTCCCAAATCCTGTAGGGGGGGATAAGTTCACCTCCTAGTTGTTGAAGTCGACGTCTGATTAGTGAGGGGCATTCACATAGAACATGTTCTGATGTTTCTGGCTCCAGCTCACAGAATCTACATGTGTCGATTTCTGAAAGTTTTAATTTCTTAAGGTGATACCTTAGGTTGCAGTGACCTGTTAGGTAGCCTGTTAGAGTGCGAATCTCACTCTTTTAAGATTGATGATGCGTTTGGATCGCGACATCTGGGGGACGAGGAATTGTTTGGCTTGTCTCAGCCCTGCACTGTCGGTCCAGTGACGACTTATCTCCTTTTCCTCCCATTTCCTGAGAGTTCCCTTTTGTGTCCTTTCGAAAGTCCACAGAATGGTTCAGGGCCGATTAGCGGTGTCATCGCCCCGCGTTTTGCTAGGAGTCTGCCACCTCGTTTCCTATATGGCCTTCATGCCCTGGCACCCAGCCCACCGTTAAGGTGTTTTTGGAGGCGAGGGCGTTCAGCTGCTGGAAACAGTTTTCTACAAGTCTGGAGGTGATCGTAAAGATCTCAGCGCTATGAGCGCCGCCTGACTGTCAGAGAAGATGTAAATCCGTGCGCCTTGCATATTCCTGCGAAGACATTCACGAGCACAGATTTCTATGGCGTGTATCTCTGCGTGGAAGATGGTTGGGGACTTTCCCATGGCTATGGATTTGTTGAACCTTGGTCCAAAAATACCAGCCCCGGTGTCGCCGTTTTCCAAATTCGATCCATCAGTGTACCACGTTTGTGATCCACTGGGCAGAGATATTGATTTTGTTGTCCAGTCGTGTCTGGTGTACAGGACTACAGAGAAGTTTCTGTGGAAAACAAGTTTTGGTTTCTGTTCGTCAGTTAAACGCAGAATGGGTTCGTTTATTAGGGGTACGAGTACCCGTAGATGCCCAGTTAGATCACCACTTTTATATCGGTGATGTTTTGGAGGCGAAGTGCCCCAGGCAGGCCTCCTTTTCAGGGCGATGGGTAGAGGGGAATGCCAGTTATAACTCCAAGTGCTGCAGTGGGGCATGTCCGGATGGCTCCAGTGATGCCTATGCAGACCAGTCGTTGTATTTTGGTAAGTGCAGCCGCAGCTGTCTTCTGGGTAGATTTCGTCCACCAAGCAAGAGATGCATAGGTTAAGATCGGTTTTACCACAGTGTTATAAGACCAATAGATCATTTTGGGACTTAGGCCCCATGTTCTACCGAAAAGCCTATTGCAAGCAAAATATGTTCGAGTGGCTTTGTTAATGGTCTTTTCAAGGTGTGAGTTGCAATTGAGCTTGGAGTCAAGTATAACTCCCAGGTAGTTAGCTTCAACCGAAAAGTCAATGGTTGATCCATTTAGGGATGGTCTTGTCAGAGAGAGAGACCTTTTCCTGGTAAATGGAACTAGAACAGTTTTAGACGGGTTTATGGATAGTCCTTTATCCTGACACCATCTATTGGCTATATTGAGGGCTTGCTGCATGCGATCCGAGATGGTTTGCTCATGCCAGCCCACTATATAGATGACTAGATCGTCAGCGTAGCCCTGAGTGGGGAACCCTAAGTTGTTGAGCTTAAACAGTAGCTCGTCTATGACCAGAGTCCACAGGAGAGGAGAGAGTACTCCCCTTGAGGGCATCCCCTTGTGGCTGTGATTGAGGTCATGGTTCCGCCTAGGTCTACAGTTATGATTCTGGATTTGAGCATTTCCAGAATCCACCTAATAATGGGTGTGGCAACATTTTTACGTACAAGAGAGGCACGGATTGCCTCGTATGACGTGTTGTCAAAAGCTCCTGAGATGTCTAGAAAGGCACCTAGTGCTATTTGTTGAGAGCCAATGGCCTTTTCAATGACTGTTGTAAGGCAATGGATGGCAGTCTAAGTTGATTTACCAGTTTGGTACGCATATTGGTACTTATGTAGGGAAGATGCTTGAGGTTCACTTCCCTGATGTGCTGGTCAATTATCTTTTCCATAGTTTTAAGAAGGAAGGAGCTAAGACTAATTGGTCTATAGGATTTAGGCAGTTGGGAATCTTTCTTCCCTACCTTTGGAATAAACACAACTTTTACTTTAGCCCATTTGCTTGGTATGTGTCCAAGCACGAGACTAGCTCGGAATAGACGGACCAGGGGAGTGCAAATTGGTGCAGTCCCCGCTGCAATAGGCATGGATAAATTCCACCTGGTCCAGGGGGATTTGTATGGGCTAAAACTTTGTATGGCCCATTGTACGCTATTTTGATGAAACAGTCTAAAGGGCATGTTTCCAATACGTTCTGATAGATAGGGGGTTCCCTTCTTTCAGCCCCATTGGAGTCTGCCACAATAGCCACGCGCAGGTGTGGGCACTCTCCAATCTCAGAGAGGTAGGTTGGTGCCTCACTTTCTGAGATGGGTTGCTCCATGGCCACGCACCCAGGAAAGTGAGTAGATAGGAGTAGACTACTCGTTTCCTTTGGGTTGTTTGTGTGGGTTCCATCTGGCTTTTTCAGCGTACAAATGCCGTTTGAGTGGTCCTTGGAGAGGGCTTTTGTAGCCTGACAGCTTCCGGGAGAGTTGAAATCTGCCCGCAGTGTTGGCGCCACGTAGCCCGTTTTGACCTTCTCAGCTCTTTGTTATATAGCGTTAAGGCGGATTTGTAGGAATCCCAAGTGGCCTTCCCTTTTCTCGCCTTATTGAAGAGCCTTCGCGCAGCTTGTTTAAGATCGTCAAGGCTCTTGTTCCAAGAGGGAACAGCCCGACTGATCTTACGAACTTTTGTTCGCAGCTGACGTGATATGCCGATTCAATGTTTGTATGAAGCACAGTAGCCTCACACTCTAACTCGTCTATGGTTAATATCGGACGGGTGGAGCAGTCTCTGGGTTGCTCAAGTTCAAACCAGAAAAGATCCCAGTTTGTGTTTTTGGGATTTCTAGTAACTAGGCTACATTGCAAGGCACCTCCAATATCAAATCTGATGTGCTGGTGATCTGACATAGTGATCTCATTCGCAACGTGCCAGTTTGAGACAGCGGACAACATATTCAGACTACAGAGAGTTAGGTCGAGGACTTCCTCTCTAATTGCATTAATAAATGTATGCTCGCTGCCCTGATTTAGTAAACCTTGTTATTACTAATTATGTACTCAAGAAGGTACTCACCTCTTTTGTTGATGTTGCTGCTCCCCAGACCGTGTGATGCGCATTGGCATCGCAAGCAATTATCCACCGGAGCCGGTTTCTCTGGCAGTGCTCTACCAGGGCACAGGTAGCCGCCGGAGGCACATCGTCAGTGTCGCCGGGTAGATAGGCAGAGGGCAGCACTGCCTCCTGCTCGCCATGGGCAGTGGGTATTTTAACCCAGACCGCCACCAGGTCCTCAGTTATGAACTGTGAAAGGGAACAAATGTTAGATTTTTGTTTATTAACAAAGCCGCTCTAGGGCGAGGTTGGCCGTTTGCATATAGCAGCTTACCAGATGGGGTGCTAAGCCCCAGGACACGTCCGGCATTTATCCATGGCTCCTGGATAAATGCTATGTCCATCGTAGCAAACCTCTCGCAAAGGACGTCAGACGCGGCCTTTGCATGGTGGAGGTTTGCTTGGAGACATCTGAGGTGTCTCCGGGTGTTGGGGAGGGTGGGGAAGGAGGACGGGACATTAGTCCGCCCTCTTGCGGCCCCTGGCCGCCATCTTCCGGCCTCGGTTCGTGCGCAGAAGGGCCTCCTCCTCAGGTGTGCGCCTCACACCCTTGTTTACGCGCCCTGTTCCGCGCGTGATGCGCCCGTACAGGGAGGGCGCATAATTTTCCCTCGGTGGCATGGGCTCTTGGGCAACTGTGGTGCCGCTAGCCTCTGTGCCTGCGTGGGATGTGCCATCAGCGGCATTCTTTGTTGCTGTCGCAGCAGTGCCCTTTGTTGCCTTGGAGCAGGTGGGCTTCTCCGCTGCGAGCAGGAGCCACCGCCTGCGTCTTTGGCTGCGCGTTGGCCATGCCCCACGCAAAGGACAGTTGGTACGTCAGCGACTTCAGTCGATTGGCCGAAACTGGGTCCAGCGCAACCGTGATGATGGCCATGTTCTGCCTCATCTCACGGTGGAAGACGCGCCAGTCTCCCACTCGCAGGCCGCTGTTCTGGCCCTCGACGAGCTTCAGGATCTCGTCCGTCTTCATTTCCGCGTTTGGAAGCGGAAAGTACCCAATGAAGACAGCGGCACGTGGAGCCTCTGCCTCAGGGACCACCTTAATGTGGCCGTCCTTCCACAGCCGTAGCTTTGGCACCTCTGTGCATAGCCACTCGGCTGTCTCCGCATTCCCACATGTTACGGCCATCCACCCTGGTCGAAAGGTACAGCCAGAGAACAGCGGCTTCACAGAGCCGTGTCTCAGGGCCATCACTCTCGATAGGATGGCGGACTGAATGGTATTCAGTTGCTCCGTCGTGAGGAGATGCTCGCAGGAGTATAGCCATCTTCACCGAGCTGGCGACGTCCCTGTAAGAGGCCATGACACCGACTTGAGG